>RJWH01000566.1:453080-500580 GCA_004363575.1 Solenodon paradoxus
TATATATATACTAGACAAGTGTTCTCAAACATGGCTGCAGACTAGAATCACCTAGGGAATCTTTAAAAAAATCCCATCGTCCCAGCTGCCCCTCAGAACAATTAAATCATAAACTCTCGGGGTGGATCCAGGCTTGGGTACTTTTACCAGGTGATTCCCTTGCGTGGTCAAGTTTAAGAAGAGCGTACCGGAGCAGCACGTCTCAAGCTACGAATTGCGCACAGCTGTCCAGTGGGGAACCGTCTGCTCAAATGCAGATTCTGGTTGGCAGCTCTGGGGGGGCCAGCACTCTATATGTCTAACAAGCCCTAGGCAGTGCCAGTGCTGCTGGTCTGTGCACCCGGCTTTGAGAGGAGGACTGTAGACCACAGAAGACAGCTCAGAGGTGGGCACTAGATTGTAGGCACAGTGGTTATAAAACGCTCACAGGTTCTCACTTGTCCCTTGACTGCTTTGCCCCCGACTTTGAAAACAAACAGCAAAGCCAGCCCCATCTTTCTCTTCCTTTTCCTATAAAGTGTTTTTGTTCTTTATATGTAAAAGTGAAAAACCCCTCTTACTCAGACATCACCCAAGGGCTTTCTGTCCTTGAGAACATCGGTTCCCCCTCACCCTCAGGTGGAGGTTGGGGTCCTTCCCCCTGGGGTGGGTGGCCAGGTGCTGCAGACTACAAGGTGGCAGCCTGTGGTGTCTGCTCCTGGCGACTCGCCCAGTTGTGAGAACATCCCCCAGGCAGCCCAGGGAACTCTGGTCTCGTGCTTCATCTGGTGGGGAGGAGAGATTTTAGTAAACACTGTGTGGGAAGAGGAATGGAATGGGCAGAGAATGAGGTTAAGAAATGGGTGTGTGAAATGCCAGGTTGAACGAGGCCAGGGTGCCTGGGAGCAGCATTCCAACACCCACCTCTGTAACAGCTGGTAGGGGAAGGCACTCACCTGCCGAGGGAGGCAGGCAGTACCAGGGCACGGGGACAACTGTGGCCACCAAGGCTGACAGGACCCCAGCCACTCTGGCATAACTCTGGGTTCATGGCCTGAGCCTCCTTCTGGGGCTGGGAATGAAAGGGCAACTGCCAGGATATCTCATTCCAGGCACTCCACAGGAACTTTCTCTATCTACCCTGTCTTTTGGGCCAGGAGAAATCATCTTGCTCTGTACACCCTGAGCCCTCTCAACTCCTAGAAAGGTCTGATTCAAGGCCAAGAGCCCTAAGTTAATTTATCTGTATTCTTTAACCATCCTTTGGACTAAGAAAATCTTGGAACTAGGTTGAACTTTGTGGACTGTATAGAGTAGGTATTTCCATAGAACAGTCTCCCAAGATTGAGCTAAAAGAAGCAGACATGAAAATTGGCTTGAACTCCACTGTCTTGTACGGCTGCTCTCTAGTCAAGAATCTGCTGTGGTCCCTGCTCTCTGTCACATCACATCTAATCTGCCTCCTCCCCCATTACCTCCAGCCACCTGTATCTCTGTGCCTTTCTCGGGGCACTGATGCCACGTATTTACTATGCCTTTCAATATCCCCTATTCAAGCTCACCTTCTCCAACAAGCTTTCTCAGATTAACTAGCCACATTTAAACAAGCATTCCTTTATTCTTTACTCCTTCTGCAGCTAAGAGTAGCATTAATAAGAGACATTATACTGGAATTTATATGGGCCTCCATCATTCTCAGAGAGCTGTCCTACTCACCACCTCACATATGATAGAATTTTAATACAAAAAGTATCTTGGCTACATAGGAGGGACTCATTTTACAGAGGAGTAAACTGAGGCTCAAGGAAGTGAGTGAGTGGCCAGAGTCATCAACAGTAGCTGTTGTAGACACCACCAGGACCCAGGCTGCCAGCTCAAGAGTGTTTCCTGTTGCTGTCCTTCAGCCATGGACACCTTTACAGCCTTCAGTGCACATTATTGCAATAGGACTGCAGGCCTTTGCAGGTCCTATCAGGGGCAGTTAGCACTAAGCTGAGGGCACTACACAGAAAGAGCAAACACAGCAATGGCGCAGTGTTCAACAGGCCCAGGGAGCACTCTTGCAAGACACACAAAGGACATTTGAATAAGCAGAGAGGACTGTATGTTTGTGACTAGGAAAACTTCATGGACAAGTTATCGCCGATTTGCAATGTCTGTCTCCAGAAGATCTGGAATTTGGATATGGGAAAGGTAACTTTAAGTGCTTCTAAAATTCATCTGGAAAAATAGATGAGAATACTCAGTTGTTGTTTTTTTTTTAGTTAGGGATGGAGACAAAGGATAATGACAAATTCGTACTACCAGATGCTGCACCATATTACAAACTTCTAGTAAATAAAATGGTTTGGTAATGTTGTAGAAATAGAGAAAATCTCAATGGAACTTAATAGAAAGATGACAAACAAAAATTAGTATAATAAAGGTAACATGTCAAATCAATAGACTATCTATATAATACAGCTAATTAACCAAAGCTGAAATACAGAAAAAAAACTAATAATCGTAGGACAAATATTCAGCATCATAAATAATTAAGAAAATGCAAGTTAAATTCTCATATACTTCCAAGAAACTAGCAAAGAGGGAAATGGAAGATAATGTCCAATATTGGATATGAAGAAACACTCATCTCCTCCTTAATGGGAGAGTAAATTGTAACCAATCTCATAGAAGGCAGCTTGACAATGTCTCAGAAGACTTGGAAATGTGCATCCCCTTGTCACACTAATTCTGCTCCCAGGAAAATAACCATAAATGTGTATGAACTAAGATCTATGTAGAAGGATATTCAGGTTTTTATTATTTTCACGAGTGAGATATTGAAGCTATCACAATGTCTAGTAAGTAGAGATTGGTTAAAGAAAATGGTTCAGTAGAAAACCTCAGCCATTAAAGATTTTCTTGCAGTATAATACTTACTGAGTATGGGAAATGCTGATAGTATTCCCTTTATTCTCTGTTTGGAACAGAATGGGGCACAAATAAAGGTTTTACTCCAAAGTGTTAAAACATGGCTATCAATGAGTGTTAGGCTTTTAGCGAACTAAAATTTTTCTTTGTTTGTGCTTTTCTGTTCTCTCATGTTTTCTGTCTTGAACTTACGGTGATTTTGCAATTTCAAAATTATTAAAATAAGTAAACAAGGGAAGTAGAAAGAGTTCACTTTTAAGAATCCGGGTGGGATGTGTTTAGATGTTGTTGAGAGACAGTGTAGGCACTCATCTGGTCTGGTGCCACCAGGAGGGCAGTGTACCCAGTGACACCTAAGCAAGGATCAAGGTGAAAAAATCCTACCCTTTGTTCCCTGAGACCTCCTTCCCAGAGGGTTGCTGTCAGGTGGATGGGAATGTTTGCTGTTTCATCATCTAAGGCATTTCCTCCATTTGCAGGAAATGTCTCACAAGTGGGTACATGCTGGAAAAATCCACTCCAGTGGGCAAGTAGAAGTAGTGACTTCCTGACTTGGTACACTAGGAAAAATATATTCAGAACACATGAAGAGGCTTGCTTTGTGAGCTTCAGTCTTTTGAGTACCATCACCTCGACCCCTGGGAAAGTAGACAGTCCCAAGAGTACTCAGTTTCAGGAGGAGGCAATACAGTGGTGAATTGTGAGTTTCTGTTCAAGGGCACACTGTTGACACTGATGTAGCAAATTATTAGGTATCTGATCTTTCCTGACCATCCATATGAGACATGATGGAGAATAACCAACACAACCCCCCAAATGGGGTTGTTAAATCACTGTGACCTATAACGATTCCAGCAAGAGATAAACCATAGCACGCAAAGGTAGGAAGTACATGTTTGGTTAAAGAGCCACCCAGCTGGTCATATTCTTAACCAGAACTTCAGAGGAAAGACAGACTCAAGTAAAACTATAAAGCCTGATGATATGGAGAGATAGAGTTTGAAAACTAAGCTGTACCTAAGCTCTTTGCATTGATTCTCAGTCCTCAAATATAATATTGAATATATCTTCCAGTTATACAAAACATTAAAAGAGGCCATGACATTATGTTTATCATTTTAGGAAAGGAGAGCTTGAATTCAAAAAGAACAGTAAGGATGCAGAACACAACATTATAAATAATACTTAAGACCATAAATAGCTATAAACTTAGAGCTGAGTTTGTGGACAGTGACTAGATTAGACGTGAAGCTTTCATCCACTATATGCCTAAGTGGGTTTATTTGGAAAATGTTTTTAGAAACCTGAAGTAAACGGATGAGTCCAGTGAATTGAATGGATAATTTCAAATGCTGTGACCATTGGAGACATGGTAGGAAGGAACATTATGGGGTAAGTCATTGGAAGAATATACTTTATTCTAGAGTGAATTGACAGGGTTCTTTGATTTCAGCAAAAAATTCCAGCTAACTTTAACAAAAGCCACCTTTTGTTGGAAGACGAGTGGAAGTCCATGGAATCAACAGAAAAGCTAGAGATCCATACTTGGAAAGGAACAGTAACCAAAATGGATCCAGGAGGCAGGAATTAGGAATTACAGAGCATATCCCAGGACGGCAGCTGTGCTCAGCATGCCACAGCTGGGATGTATGAAGTCTACCTGAATTATCTCTTTGTCTTCTTAACAACCAATTCTAGGAAGAGAGAATGTAAGGGAGGCTAGTGAATCTGATTACAGTCACGAAACCAGTGTAAGCCCATGATATATTCTTAAGAAATCTGTGTACTTTTAGAAAGTGGAGAAGTGTGAGCCAAGTAGCCCCAAATTGTTGAGCACAAATGTGCTCAACAGAGACATGGGCATTTGTTTCAAGATACAAAGGAGGAAATTTCAAAAGTAATATTGTGATGGGTTATTCTATGGATAGATCATTTATCCATGTAAATAATACTGTCTGGATCATGACTGTGAAGTAGTCATAAGGACAGAATGTGGTTTGACAGTGGACTTCAGATGGGTACATTTTCTGGAAATCTCAGCATACCACAAATTGAACACCTGAAAATTCTTTACATACCTTGTGGCTGTGGCATTGCTCAGAAGGTAGAGAAGACAATAGGGACACCTACTTCTTTAAATATAGTTTTGACCAGAAAGGATAACAGGCTGGTATCTAGATGTGTCATGTTAAAGTTTCTAAGAGCGAAAAAAGGAAACACTAGTCATAGTTCAACTTTAGGAAAGCAGTCTACAAAAATTCAGAGGAATACTAGATGTGACCCCATGCATAAGATTCTGGAAAGAAATATAGCCTTGGAGGTTGGAAGACTTGTAATGATTCTGAGTTTATAATAAGAGGGTTCATGAGAAAGAAAGGAATAAATATTTCAAGAAGACCCGAGTGCGTCTGCAGAGGGTATCCTAGCATACCCTTTAATAAGTGGTGCAGAGAAGATCAAAAGAAAGACATGTCCCAATAGGTGTGACAAAGAATGGTACTGAATGGCACTTTGTTGTGTGAACAAGCATGTTGGTACCTCCTGGGTGGCAGGTGTTTCTCTGGATGAGAACACTCCGACAGGTGTTTATGAGAACATCAGGAAAACTGAAGGACAGAAGAAATGGAGGATTGCCTTACATGGCTGTTGAACACACACACACACACACACACACACACACACACACAGATTTTCTAAAACTATATTTGGGAGCATACAGGTAAGATAAGGAATAAGTCCATTTCTCAGAGCAGGTGGAATAAGATTAGTGCAGAACCAGGAAAATACTGTTTCTTGACTATTTTATATTTTCTATCAAGAAAACATCTTCAAACTAAAGAAAAGAAAACAAACATAGAAAATAAAAAATACAAGACCAAGTGAGAGTCCTAGTAAAAGACCACCTAATGCCATAAAGGAATTTATTTTCAAGAATGCAGATGAATTATACTTCTGTAGACTGAGGAAACTTGTAGCAAAAATCGTTCTATCCCTGTTAGTAATTTTTTTCCTCTAAACCCCCTCACCTTCATTCCCTCCCACAAACAGGTCCATTTTATTTTAGTTAAACAACAACAAAAAAATCCACCAAAACAAGAAAGGAAGAAAAATAATAAGCTCCAACCAAATAACCTTGCCCCCTACCTCCTCTCCACTGGTAACCTCAGCTCTGCTGTCTAGGTCAAAAGGTTTATTCTAATTTTAGCCTATCAATTCATTTACATCATTTCTCCATATTCCAGATATATGTGCTAACCAAAGACGATCTTTCTCTATCTGACTTATTTCACTCAGCAAAATATCTTTTTACAGCCAAGTAGTATTCCATTAAGTATCTATACCAGGTTATCCTCATCTACTCACCCAATGATGGTCACTTAGGTTATTTCCACATCTTGGCTATTGTAAATGGTGCAGCAATAAACATCGGGGTGCATATATCCTCTAAAGTTAATGTTTTCATATTCTTCAGACAGATACCTAAAGGCGAGGTTGCTGGATCATACAGAAGTTCTGTGTCTGATTTTTTGAGGACTCTCCATACTGTTTTCCAGAATGACTTCACTAACCTGCACTCCCACCAACAGTAAATGAGAGTTCCTTGTCTCCGCCCTTCACTACCTGCTGGAGAAATCTTAAAGAAATAATAGCAAATGTAAAAATATTGCTTAGAAAGACAAATATGTTTCTGATTTTAAGTAAAAACACCTGAATGTTCTTCAGAATATGCGTGATAAAACTCGATGATACTCTAGGAAAACTCTAGACCAAATTATTATAGCAGATAGAGAATGCATGCTTGGACCCCTGAATAAGTTCACCAAAAGTACATCACATCAGACTGACTTTGTTTCTTCTTTAGCATTAGAGGGCTGATAAGGGAAATACTGCCAGGGTAATGGTATCAAGAATAATAACATTTAATCAGGATAAAATCAGTGTGGAACAAAATGGAAAAATGTGAGTTAAAAGGGTAGCTGGTAAGCAAATGGAAAAAAGACAGTGACCTCCTTAAGAGAATGGATCTCCAGGTCTATACTATGGGGTGTTCACCTGTGGGCTTTGGGGAAGGGTAGGATTTGTTTAGCCAGAGAATCCCCTGAAAATGTTCACTGATATATGCATAATGACTTGGGGGTGGCTCGGGAGCCTCTAGAGCATGCCAGTGTGATTTGCCTTCTTTCCTGTTAAGAATTGTCTGAGCAAATTGTAAAAAAGAACATATAAAGCAAACGTATCAAGTTTTGAGGTGTTAAAAAGTCAAAAATGATAGAACAGCCTCAAAGGGAAAAAAATGTATTGATTTAAACAGTGGATCAAAGCCAGTCAACCAGATTAAACAGTGACACATTTAGCAATATTTAGGTTAAGAATCATTATTTAATTAGGCCTTGCTAATTAGGGAAGGCCATCTTTGACAATTCATGTGGAGAAAACTTAGAGGCTTAGTGGACCACAACCTTATACAATCCAACAACATTCCAAGCCAGCTAGCAAAGTCGGTGGAGAATTGAGCTGCAGCATTAGTGCAGCAACCAGGTCATGAGCGATGGATTCTTCTTACACTCTGTTCTCAAAACCTAGAGCTTTTGCGTGTGTGCTCTTGGACTGCCGTGTTTTTTATTTCCTCTCTGCCTCTTTGTAGTTCCTTGCTTTGGGCCCTCAACCTCTCAACCTGTATTTCTCACCTGTAAAACGGGTAGAAGGATAAAACCTTATCACCAGGCTTTTATAAGGATTAATTTAGATGCGTGTGTAAAACTCTTAGCACAGAGACCGACACTCTAGAGCATTCAGCAAATGCTTTTGTCATTGGCGTTGTTACTGTATAGTGGACTGTTTTAAGAAGGGTTCTAAAAAACAGCAATCTCTCCTGAAGTTCAAAGTGTATAGACTTTCTCGTGTAAAGAACTTTTGCAGGAACTTGGACTATATATTCACTATTGATTGCTGCTTGACAAGGTACTCAAAAATTTACCAGCTTAAATTATTACACATTTTATCACCTTACAGGTTCTGAAAGGAAGTCAGAAGTAGCTTGTTTGGGAGGTTTTGGTTCAGTCTCTTATAAAGATTGCTGTCAAGATAGCCAGTGGGGGCATACCCTGGTGGAGTAGCAGTCTGATCAGCTGCCTTCGACTGGCACAGTCCACATACATCCCAGGGACCTGGGTTCACATCCCAGGGCTGAGGAAAACAGCCAAGATGAACAGCTAAATAAGTTTCTTTTCAGAGTGCTCCTTCCTCCTCTCTCTTCCTGCCTGCCTCTGATCACCTTCATTCCTGCCTTCCTACACCTTTCTTTAAAAAAAAAATAGATGGCCAGTGGAGCTGCAGTGTCATGTAAGGACTTGACTGGAGGCCTAAGAATCACTCTCTAGTAGAACTTTTGGCTGGAGGCCTCAACTTCTTGTCACATGGGACTATCCATTGAGAGCCCTGATGACCTGGCAACTAGCTTCCCCAGAGAGAGAAATAGGGGAGAATGGATCAAAAGGGCCTGCATGTCCTATCCTCTGAAGTCCCACACGATCCATATTCTATCAGTCACACAGACCAACCCTGCAACAGTGTGGGAGGGAACTTCACAAGGCCATGGACACCAGGGGGTGGAACCACCAGGGGCCTTGATGGAGGCTTTCGGTGGCAGGGAGGTTATCAGCACAAAGACGCAGATTTGGTGGCTGACTGCACATACATAAAAGAGCTGTCATATAGATGAGGGGGCCTTAGTCGGTGTGACTTCTTAAGACAGAATTCAAGCCAATAGGCAGGGGTTTCTGAAAGGCAGATGTCAACATGGTTTAAGGAAAAAGCTCCTTGTCATAAACTGCCCCACATAGAATGCACTGCCTCGAGGGGACAGTGAGCACATGGGTGCTGGCAGAGTCATCCATGGACTGGGTATCCCACACAGGGGTTCTGGGCTGGCTACAAAGCTAGACATGAGTACCACCAACTCTGCGGTATTTTATTTCTGGGTTAGGAAGAATTTTGTGAAAGGGGATCCTGTAGGGCCTTATTTCTATTATTTTACTTTAGCTAGAAAAGAAGTGTTTTATTAAAATATAAAGTCTTTGTTCCTGAGCCAGTATAGTTTAGAGAAATTAAGAAGAGGTCAAATTACCTTGATATTTCTGGAATCCCCAAATATTTCTTCTGTTAAGAACAAAGTTATGATGTGGTTGGTTTACATTTAGCCCATGGGGTTGGTTTTTGGTTTGGTTTTGGTTTTGTTGTTGTTGTTGTTTTGGGTTTTTTTGGAAAAATCATTTTTTAAGGAAAGGTGCAGGCAGGAATGAAGACGAGCAGGCAGGCAGAAAGAGAGAGGAAAAGAAGAATTTTATTTTATTTCTATTTAGTTGTTCACACTGGTTGTTTCCCCTGGAGTTGGGATTTGAACCCTGGGGTGTGTAGCCTGTGTTCCTTCAGAGGTGACTGACCTAACTGCTGCTCCCCCAGTGGGCCAGCTATGGAGTTTTAAACCAGGAATTGCCAACTTTTTATGAGACAAAGCCTTTAGATCCTGGAAGGTACAGGAGCCTTGGCACTGAGTTTTCCTCCCTGGGAATCCAGCAGACCTTGTAGAGGGACGAGGAAGCTGACCAGACAAGGCTCAGACATCCATTAGGAGAAACCGGTTTACTCTCAGAGGATTCAGGGTACTTGCTGAGACTTTGGAACCAGAATGTACTCGTTTTTAAAAAGCCTCCTGGAGAATCTTTTTAAATGTTTGGTGGGTGTGATGACGTGCTGTCACCTTGGTCACCCTGTGTGCACATCATGTAGAAGATGTCTAAGGGAAAGGAGAAACGAGCATATCTCTCACTCCTCCTTTCTCCCATCTGCCCTTCGATGCTCCTTGAAATAAGTGATCAGTGGAATGTGAAATATTTCCAAACTTCTGTCTGTGCTAGAAGCTCTGAAGAATTCCAACCAGTGACTGTGCAGATGGGCCCATCCCAGTGAGGCAAACACCCCTCCAGGAGAAGGGCTTGTCGGAGCAGAATCACACGGCGGCCCAGCCTTGGAAGGTCAGGGTGTGTGGGGAGGCCCCAAGGCAGTGAGGCTATGGGACGCTTGTCTGGTTCCTATCAGTAGCCGAGGACAGACACCAGTTAGGGTCACACTGAGTGATGAACCGGCCGGTTCTCACTCCTGGCATTGGTGCCTGGCAAGCAAGGGAGACCAGGACTTTCTGACCCCCAAAATGAAAACTTCTACTGAATTTTCTGCTTCTACCAAACCAATTCCTGAAATATATATCTGTCTTTGTCTGGGCCCAAAATATTGAACAAGGCCACGTACATTAGTAGGTGCTGATGGGACTGATCTTAATACCTCCGAAATACTCAACAAAGTAGATTTTTGTAAAGATGATGGTACAAGAAATTACTAGCCACATAAAAAGACTCATAATATGAAAAGAACACTCTTGAGGAGTTTCAGTGACTGTATCTATTCCTGAGAAATGGAGGATGATGTTGGATAATCTCTAATGTGTGTGTTCAAGACTAAAGCTGACACTGCACCTGTGAAACCACAGCAGGGAGCTATAAGAAACAGCTGCAAGGAGATTAAAAATGTGGCACCAGTTTTTAATTCACAGTTGACCAATGTGCAACAGGTTAGATATTACCCTTAGTTAAATGAATGATTTAAAGTGACCTGGGAGATTTCCCCCAGAACTCAGAATAAAAACAAAACTTATGGGGGAGAAAAAAAAATCTGGAAAACAAAACTAAGCGATCCCATATACAGAATAATAATCCCAAAAGAGAAAAAAAGAAAGCAAACCAAGGTTGACAGAGTCTTCAAGGAAATCATTAAATAGAATTTTCTTTAAAAAAAATAGGAAAGGTGTTGGCAGGAATGAAGATGGGCAAGCAGGCAAGAAGAGAGAGGAAAAAGCAGCACTTTATTTTTAGTATGTTAGTATTTTTAGTATTTTTAGGATGCTATCCTTGGTTCTTGAGATATACATGGACTGCACTCTTTCAGAGATGGCTGACCAGACCACTGCTCTAACCAGGACATACCAAATCAAACTTTCTTAAGCGGAAAAAGACTTGTCCTTAAGATTGAAGCCATTGACTTTCAATACAACTTAAGTTTTCATTACAGTGTAATAAAAAGAAATAGTGAGAGGATTCTAGAGACTCCAGATTGTGAACCAAAGCCATTCATTCAAAACCATGAATAAAGATCAGGATGTGTTGACATATATCCAAGGAATGGGGAGCCTATACAGATGAGTTTATTTTAATGTGTAGAATAATTACTGCAATAGATATATATATGAAATATTTTTAACTAAGTATTAAAATCAAAGTTACATATAAAAATATATTTGGGATGTGAAATTGTGTTATAGTAATAACTGATTATTGGAGAAGAGGAAGGAATAGGTATAAGCATGCTAAATTTCTTATCTATTTGAACACTGGTTTTCATTCTTAATATTGACAATTAGAAAAAAGTTTTACTTTTAATGTACAGATAGTAAATATATTCTAAATCATTACAAGGGAAAAGGAGTCAGGAACATCATCCCTTATACAAAGAACAAAAAAAAAAGCTACTGGAAATAATAAGCATTTGTAAAAGCAGTGGTTATTTTTCAGTGCTGATGACAAGCAGTTTTCTTAGAATTTTTGTACTTTTGAAAATTTCTATAATGAACATGTATTGCATTTTAAATATTAAGTTATAAAACTCTTTATGAGTCTGTTGTAAAAGCTACTTTATATGAAACCCACTACCAGTAAAACTAAAGAATGGATGAAAAGCCCCCAATTATAATGATGAGAGGTTATCAAAATATTCTGGGCAAGGGTGGTCATATTTTTTTTTCCTAATGGTATTGACTTTAAAGCTGTGAAATACAAGAGATATAAATTTGGAAAAATTATAGGGCGCTCACCTATTTCAGGAAGACTAAAGTTTTAGTCATTATAGCCCTACATAGCCCAAGTGATTTTAGTCTAGAGAGTTTTGATAGCCCAGTACGTCACCTTGCCTGTGTCATTTCAGCCACAGCATCTGGGCCATGCCTGCTAAGGGTGATGGCAGCACTGCTTTCTTTATATTTTGCTTTGTTTTCAGACTTATACTTGAGGAAGCAGCCTTTTCTCCATACATACGTACATTTATAAATGCTGACCTCATACCGTTTTCATGCAAGGACAAGTCACTCCTGACCCCCTAAAGTCTATTTCTACCCCTCTACAGGTTGAGAGGGTTGACCTGACCTTTCCAGGCTGGAAAATACACAGGACATCCCTTAAGTAAAGAAGCAAGGATTTCAAAGTGGAGGCTTCTAATCAGAGTCAGACTGATTTCAGATTCCAGGCATGAAGTATATTAATGTTTGTTTGGGTAAGGTTGCCAGAAAGGAGATGGGGAAAAATAGGATATGATATATTTTTGAGGATTTATTCCTCATCAGAAGCTCACTAACCAACCCCAAACACTGTTCAGATTAGAATAATTTACTACTGCCACAGGTTAAGTCCTGTGTGTGCTTATTTCCTGTTTGTGTCAAAGTGCAGGTGTTCTTGGCCTTGCAGACTCCTTGCCATGTGGTTATTCAAAGACCCAGACTCTATCTTGTGACTCCTCCTACCTCTGTGCCCTAGGAAGAGTACTCTGCATTTAGTCTGCAAGTGGGGAAGAGTAAAAAAGGAATTCTCACCCGGGAGGTTTTTATGATCAAACCTGGAAGTGGCACACATCATTTTTGCTCACATCCATTGGTCAAGTCACATGATCATACCTAACTGCAAAGGAATCTGGGAAGCGTAGTCTCTGTGCCCAGGAGGGAAAAGGACCACCACTTTGAGAGACTTCATGGGAGTTTCTACCTTCTCATACCACCTCCTTCATGAAATGGTTTTCCCGCTGCCACCTTTCAGTTTTAAAAAAAGGCATGAATGTAGTGGTTGGAAATAGATTGACTTAAATAGATATCTTCCTTCTGGGTTTTGTTGTTGAACATGTGAGATTTCCATGCCTACAAACCAATCCTAAGGTAAGCTCTTACTAAACAAATTTCATTTGAGCGTCTTGTCTTCTCTAAATACTTATTTTGTGTTTCCCTCCTTCTTTGTCCTCTTTTAATGATAAAACACAAGATAGTACATGATTTATCTTATACAGAGTCAGATCTAGTTTCCTAAAGGCTAGTAGCTTTCTATAAAAATTCAGTTCTGTGAATAAAACTAAAAATTTTAATGCTTAAGCTTTAATTATGTTTATAATGCTGCAGGATTTTAATTTTAAATAATGTTTATCATTAAACTCTAAGATGTTCATCTTTATAAAACTTTGGAAAATTACCAAAGCAAAAGTGATTGCCTCTAACCTCACAATCTCAATATCTTTTCGCTGGAACATAATCTTGATTGAAAGGTTTTTATCTAATGGAAACTAAAAATCTTCTCTATAAAATTCAGATGATGGTGCACTCTGCTGGAGTAGTGGTTTAGTCAACTACCTCCAGGCAAAGTACAGTCCATGATCATCCCCAGGACCCAGATTCATGTCCCAGGGCAGGGGAAACAACTACATAAAAATAAATAAAATGATTCTTCCTCCTTTCTCTTCCTGCCTATCTGCCTATTCACCTTCATTCCTACTTAATGCCTTCCCAAAAAAAAAAAAAAAAAATGGAAAAGGAAGAATCAAATTTTTGTCATGGGACAAAGTCCCAGCCACAAATTCACACTTGTACTCTTTAAGGACTGTTGAACTTTGAATTAAGCTTACCTCCCTTAAGATGAGGAGCACCCTTCATCCACATAGACTGCATCTCCAGACTGTAAATAAAAAGGCCATCTTTTCTTTTTTTTAAAAAAAAAAAGGAAAGGTACAGGCAGGAAGGAAGACAAGTAGGCAGGCAGGCAAGAAGAGAGAGGAAGAAGCAGCATTTTATTTTTATTTAGTTGTTCACGCTGGTTGTTTACCCCCACAGACCCGGAACTCAAATCCAGGTTTGTGTGGCCTGTGCTCCTGTGGAGGCAATTGACCTAACTACTACTGCACCAGGGCACACCGAAAGTCATCTTTCAAAAGTTCCGAGGGCATAGAATGCTTTAGAAAAGTAATCATCCTAGCAGTGCTTATATGTACTCAGGGCAGAGGGTTTGAAGGAATTATGGTTCAAAAACTACAAGAGGAAGCATTTTTTCCTAAGGGCAGATAGAAGGTTTCCTGCAAATCATTTTAGCTAAAATTTTTATATTAATGAAGAGGAGAACAGAGACACACAGAAACTGCAAAGCCAGTTAGCCCTGGGCACCAACGGGACTATTCCTTCAACAAAGACAAAAGAGAATTAATTCTCCATCCAATAGGATGGGGCCCTAGTTCCCAGAGTCATTCGTGTTCTGGCTCAAAGCCAGTGGATGAGAGCCAAACATAGATATTCTTGTTTACTTTGTAAATGAAAATTTGAAATCAAGTGTTTTCATAATGCTGGTTGACACCCAAGAGGATGTAATTAGAATAGGGGCTTTCTGACTTGAAGATTGGGAAGAAAGAAATGATCTGTCTCTTTGAAATCATTTTATTAAGTACTAAAAGAGAGAAGAGAGGTTTGGCTTTGAGCCTTCAGAACAAAATCATGACCAGCAATTTTCTTCACTGGTTTTTTGTTTAAAGTTATGCAGGCCGAGGTAGGGATAGAAGGCGACCTGAGGGCTGGAGAAGCAGGAGCCTGAGGCGGCAGAGGAGCACAGTGGTAATCTGTGCCTGGTGCATTTTCCTTCTGTTTCCATCTTCTGTTCATCCACACGGGATCTAGCATGCTGTTGACGGTGCTTATTAGCTCATCTCATATGTGTCTCTCCTTCCTCAGATTTTTCGGAGCAGCTGGTATTGTTGCTGGTGGTAGCTGGGTGCGGGTAAAAGACCAAGTTGAACTCTGTGTGCTGTGCCTCTTTAGAGAGTTTCTGCAGACTCTGGTCTCAGCTCATACTTCATGTTTTTCCACTGAGATTTTATATTAGATTCCTAAAACCTCTTTCCTAGTTAACCCCCTTTTGCCTTTGGACTTTTTAGCTCTTTTAATTCTAAAATAACCCTGGGAAATTTGTGTTACTTCCTGATTTGTTTTCTCTCCAAAAGTTGAACTATACTAGGTACCATAACTCTTGATTCATTTATTCTCTCTCTCTCTCTCTCTCTCTCTCTCTCTCTCTCTCTCTCTCTCTCTCTCTCTCTCTCTCTCTCTCTCATACACACACACACACACCCACACCCACACGTGGTTTTGTTAATAACCAGTCTCTTCGTGAGAAGGTAGAAAATGTGTTGTCCGCTTCTTTACCCGTACCTTCCACATTTCTTTCTGTTTGGTCACTTCACATCTGATGCCCTGGGAGTTTCACCCAAGGAGAAAGTATCAGAGGGAGTTAAGTTAACTCACATGTTCCTTTAGGTTCCCTCTAGCATATTGTTTAAAGCTGCACAAGCTATTCAAAAGCCCATTTTAGCCCTTCCCTGAGCCAAAGGCTCCTGTCTCTTGGGCATGAGTGCCATGTAGGCTGGGGTGGCTTTGGGGGGCATCCTGTAATCCAGCCCCAACTCTATATCCAGTTACTCCTTGATTAACCATGTCTGTGGATGTAGAGAAATCGCTTTTGCATCATTTCATATTTTTCAGTCATTCCTCCTGGGGGAGTAATAAATCCCATGTGCATAATTTCCTGCTCCTCCCACAAATGAAGTAATACTTCCCCTTGTTCCACCTAATAGTGCCCCTTTCCAGTTACTAGAAACCACCTCACAAGTACTTGCCTCCCTCACTGCCACATGATCTGCACGTTTGGAGGATATGCCTTCCCAGTATGTGTCTTCCTGAACGTGAATAGTGTCCTAATTTGTACAGCTTTTTACTCTCTTAGAATCAGAGAGAACTGAGAGAAAGTTCCAGCTCCAGTGCTTTCTAGCAGTTTCCCCTGGGCTGGCAAGCTTATCTAAGCTTTAGTTTTGTTCTGAAAACTAGACTAGTAAGGCTTACCGCAGAGCAGTTTTGAGGTTTAATGAGACATTTCTCCTTCCCTTCAGCACAGGTAGAGGGTGGGCAGGGTCTAAAGCCAGTTTAACATCAGGGAAAGATGGAGGTCAACAAAGAGACAGAACTAGCCACTATTGAAAGTAGTGACTGAAGAATTACAAGTTAGTGTTCAAGAACCACGTTATAGGAAAAATCATGGATCTTTTAAGTATAGGGGTTACTCAGGAAACCAAAAATCTTGGGGTGGGAGGTGGTAGTGACAAAAATAGCACACCCGCCCCCACCCCCCTTCATCAAGTGGAACGGCAGGAGGAATTTCAGCACGGCTTAGTTACTTTTCCCTCTGTCATTGCTTAGCTAAACGGGATGTCCCTTCTCGAATGATAGCACTGTGAATCCACACTGTTTTGAAACCGCTTTATTGCTGTAATTTTTAAAGTGTTCACTGTTGTTGGTTTTACTAGTGAATGAGTTGCATGATTATGTTTATCTCATCGCCCACCACACATATACCCCAGGAACATGATCGAGTTTCCCACGTTAGTCTTGTCTGAAGAGAAAATATTTAGTCCCAGGTCAAAAACCTTGGCTTAAAATTCCACTAAAAAGCCAGGCATCGTTATAAATTGTGAGAAAACTAGCTGTGATATTTGAGGAAGTCATGAAATGGATGTAAATGATGTAAGCTTTGCAGTGGACAAATGCGTTCATACTTCTGACATCTGGGGAAGAGAGTGAGGAGCCCCAGCCTCAGCCACTCCCACAGCTCAGCAGAAAGCCCAATTAGGGCTGCTTTAAAGGGGAGGTGGCACTAGTAATTGGTGGTGTGGACATGGCTCCCCGGGGAGAAGGGCTGTCGGATGGAACTGTCCAGATGGCTGCCTCCCAGTCCTGAACTGGAGCAGCCCCTCCTGTGACTCGAACCCACGGTTTTCATGCCTCTCGACTTGTTCCAGATCCTCTTCCCGTGAGCAGAACTGGGCTCCAGGCCCTATTAGTGGGTCTGTGCTCTCTGGGCAAAGCTTTCACGGCTTCCCTGGACAACAGTGGTGTCTGTAAGATGTGCGTTTGGTTAACTTGTTGGAGAATTTCTCATAAATGTCAGAGCAGCAGGAACTGAGTGGCTTTGAAACTCCAGCTGTGCATGAGCTCGTCTGAGATCTGCTCCAAAGCAACATTTGCTTTTCCAGTCAGCCAGTGCTAATCAGACTCAGAGCCTGGAGGAGCTGAGGGCAGCACCCCAGGGAGCAGGGCCAGCCTCTCGCCCCTCCGCCTGGGTTCCTGGGGCAGGTGGGGCCTCCCTGGACCTGCACTGCCTTCCTGTTCTAAGTGACCCCCCACACACACACACCATTTTAAGTGTCTCAGCCTTTCCTTCCTTTCCTTGATAATTACCAAGTTTTCAGAAAGAAGAGCAAAATGAAACAAAGGGAGAAAAGGAGAGAGAGTAGAGACAGGTAGAGAAAGTAAAGAGGAGAAAGGGAAGGGAAAGAGTAAAAGAGACAGAGACTGAGGAAGGGTTGAACAATTCATTCTCTGAGAACATGCTGGGGATTTGAGTTTCCTTGGGAAACTCATTTTTATAAAATAACTAGAGGCAGTTTTACCCCCAACACGGAGCTGAGGCCAAGTTACTGGGCAGATCTCCCAGCTGTTGTGAGCGCTTGCCCTGCCTCCCTTCATAGCAGGCAGACCCAGGAGATGAGGAAAACCCCTGGCATGCAGCACACTCAGGTCTCCCTCCCTGACCGTCCCCGAACCCTTTCCTCTGGAAGATCACTGGGAACATGCTTGTCTGTCTGGGCTTCCATTAATGCTGTGGTGCTGGGGTCTTCTTTGCTGACCCTAGTGGTTTCCGAGACAGCACCTTGAAAAGCCCCCAAACAAGAACACACCCTCCTGCAGCATGCTTCACGCTTTATGTGCCTCGGCCCACAAGGCCTGCACAGCACCTGGAGGGGTGGGCGAGCACAGTGCTGCCCCACAGTCCATGACTGACTCACCCCAAGGAGGCTCAGTGAGAGCGGAGGGTCAGAATGTGGCTCGCTCTTGGGACTGGTCTATGCTCCCCTCCCCGCTGGCCACATACTTCGCAAGTGGGAATCACATCCTCCCAAGCAGCTGAATGTGCCATTGGAGATGGGACCCACCCCTTCCACTGTACACATGGAACTTCTGGGTTCGGAAATGGGGGAAGGGGGGCCTGTCCCCTGTGCAGAGTCCTGAATTGAATGTTTGCAGTTATGATGTGTGTGAGTCCATCCCAGGAGGAGAAGCTGCATATAGCGGAATAGAAACAGCAAGCCTGCATGAGTGTACATACGTGGTGTGTCCTTACATGGTTCTTTAAGTGGTCCATTTAGATAGGTCTTAGTCTCTGTATTGTTTTTCCTTCTGTATTGACATTTTAAAAAGGATTCTGCAATGATATACCACCTTTGTAATTAGGAAAAAGTTTCAGACTTCAGCAGTCTTTTAGTGATCATGACCATTTGCCTTGGTCCCCTCACACCTTGGGTTGAATCAGACAGAAGGGGCTGCGGGAGACAGGCACCCGCGCTCAGACACCAGACCCCCAAGGTTGCTCTCTGACCGCAGAGCACAGCACAAGCGTGTTTAGTAGAATGCTACTCGGTTATTTTTAAGAAATGAAATCCTGGCATTTGCAGCAACATGGATAAACCTTGAGGGTATTATGCTTACTGAGAGCAATCAGACGGAAAAGGATAAGCACTATGTGATTTCGCTCATGTGATATATAGAGAACTAAATAAAACGAAACTCAACTTTTAGCTTTTAAGGCCAAATTAGTGGTTACCTGGGCAGGGGGAAGAGAAATAAAAAAGGGTCAGTTGTGGATGTGGCCTGGTGGCCTAGAGGTCTAATACATCATGGGAGCAGTCCCATGCACATCCCAAGGTCCAGGGTTCAAGACCTGGGGCCTGCAGGGTAATAACTCATGTGAACAATTAAATAGAAACAAAGTACTTCTCTTCCCATCTCTCGGCTGTGCGCCTACTTGTCTTCATTAATGCCTGCGTGTTTCCTTTAAAACAAAGAAGAGAAAAAAGGGTCAGTTATATGGTAAAGGGGTGAATTATATCACCAGGCTCTTACTGTAGTATATACATATATGTGTGTGTGCATTTATTTATATGGCCATTTATATAGATATATCGATATCGATATGATGCACACCTGAAACTTATATGATGCAATGTTCCTTCAATAAGAAATAGTTTATTTAAAAACACCACACATGTTTGCTGCCATCATTGTGACTGTGTTCCTCATGCCTTGGCTCTGGGCTTCCTAGTGAGTCAAGTGGAAGGAAGGACAGAGAGGTCTCCATTGGCAGGTACTCCTTCATTGTGTTAGGAAATCCTGGATGATGGTGTCCCCCGTAGCACATGAAGTCCCTCAAAAGCACCCTCAGAAGAAGGTGCTCTCTGACCATACTTGGGCAGAGCTAAGGGTGTGCCCTGAATGTGGGGAAGGCGCTTTTCTCCTGCTAACTGGGTGCATCCCTCCTTTGCTAGAAGGCATGGAGCTAGGTTGCCACTCAGCTCAGCTCCTGTATGACCTTCTGACATGTGTCTTTGTATTAGCATGCTGCTTGATTTCTCTGCTCTTTTTGACCCCAACCCTATAGTCCTTTGCCCTGATCTCTACTTTCCTGTCTACCTGTCTCTATCTCTACTTCTTCATCTGTCTTCTTTACCTGTCCCTCTCCCTCCCCTCCTCTGTCTCTCCATATCTCTCTCTTCCTTCTTGTGTGCATATCTCTCACTCCCTCCTCCTTCCTTTCCTCTTTCCCTTCCTGTTTGTCTCCCCAGCCCCACCCCCACACACCCCACTTTCCCATTTACATCTCTTCTCTACAAAGGTATCTCTGTAAAACCTCCTGGGGTCACTTATGAAAAGGAGCAAAAAGTGTGTATATTCCAGTTAAATGAGATGGTGGCATTGAGTTTCCTCACCAGGCAGCTAGGAGAGTGGCATTCCTGAAAAACAGATGTGGAGTTTTTCTCTTAGTGTTTTGCTATTGACCTGACACTTTACCACAAGAACCTCAGCAGATTTTAGATGTTTATGTCACATAGGAGTTTGAAGAGCAGGAAGATGATCAGCTCCAAGAAAAGAACCTCTCTCAGATTTTACATTGATGAGAGGCCTTTTGTCCCACTCCTGTTCCCTGTGTCATACAAGCTTATATCTCCAACACATGAGCACCAGTCACCTGGAGGGCAAGCGATTCTATTACAGTAGACATGACAATAGGAGAGTCACCTGGAGTGCTCACGCAGACTCCTGGGTCGCACCCCACAGATGCTACTTCGCTAGGTCTGGAGTGGGGCCCAGGAACCTGGCTTTCCAAGAAGCTCTTGCAATGTGAGGCTGCTGGCCCACAGGCCACACTCTGAGGAGGCTCACAAGGGACTCCCTGAGTCGCTTGGAGGCAGTTAGTGTAATGGGGCTTTTATGGAGCTTATCAGAAACCTTTTCAGTGTCTGAATCAAATTAGACGCACTAGTCTCCAGCCCCGCCATCACTCCATATTTGCTCCTTGAAGGTTTAGTGAGCACGGAGGAGCCGGTTACGTGAACTTCAGCCAACTCAATTTAGCAGCCCCAGTGTCTGCTGTCAGCGAGTAATAGAGCCCCTTCCCCAACCAGCCAGGTAACTGAATCAGCCAAAGCAATTGAACCCCACGTCCTGGAGACCCCTGCTGGGCAGACACAAGGTGCCACCAGGAGTGGGGCTGGCCAGCCACAGGCTGGGCATCTCCACCTGGCTCTGGTCTTCTCTGCTTGTCGTCACATATGAAAATCACGTTCACTGGAGGCCAAAGGGGGCAGTTGAACTTTCAGTTAGAATTCATAGAGGAAGGAGAGGTTATATATGAGTGGCCTGTCACATGTGGGAGCATCTTACCACATTAGTATCTTGGGTTGTCCGTGATGTTGATAGAAGAACTAACAGCAGAATGGGGTGTATACCAGACAATTGAGTGAGTGCAGTCCTTCATGAGGTGGCCTCATTCAACCACAGTCACCTGGGGGCAGGTGGACTCCCATCTAGTACAGACAGAAAGTGTTCAGAGTTCTTCATAGACTCTTGGAGACTCTTAAGTGTAATGGCCTAACCCAGGTCCTCAAATCAGGTGGCTCTGCTCAGTGTCAAAGAGGACTGTTTCTTCCCATCAGCATTATAAGAAGAGGACATTAAACAAAAATCTGTTCATTGCGGACCAGTTGTACTTCATCCAGATGACAGAAGTAGGATTCAGACCCATGGTCCTCTACTGACAAAGCCCGTTAGCAAAGATGCTGTTGTATTTTCAGCCTCTGCTTTTCTCCACTGGAATTATGAGATTTCTGAAATTATGGCACTTCTAGTAGCAATTCATGAATGCAGAGGCAGCAATGTGAGCTAATATTTGATGGTGGTCTAAAAGCCCACAGTATGAAATCATCTGCCTTCTCAAAGAGCAGGAGCTCTAAGAACATATAAATTTACCAAAGGGGGGAAAAGTGGGAAAAACCCACTCCTCAAATATAAATAGGAGAGAGGACCTTTTGAAAGCAGCAATGGACTTTATGCCTGCCGTGCCATCTTGAAATAACTGCCCGCTGCCTCTCAGTGTTACTTGGTCTCAATAGTCAGCTGGAATCTAATAAACTAAGTCCAGCGTCATGTCTTTGGGGCTGATCAGCAGGTCTTTTCTTGTGTTATTTCTTATGTTGTTCCTCACTGGTTGTTTTTATTCCGGTGTAAAAGCTAAGGAAGGAAACCCTAAGAGGTTTGCTGACACTCCAGGCTCTGGAGAGCTGTGGTGTGTTGTGTCTGAGGAAGTCCATGCCCATCTCTGGTCCAGATCTAACCCCTTTGCTGCCCATCCTGACTTTCCCAGCACTGTCTGGGCTGCTCCCAGATGGACTTCTGTGTCGGTTTATCTCCATGGTCTGAGCACTACTAACTCCACTTTATGCTCCACTTTCTGCATATTCTTCCCAGACTTCTTGTCTAAGTGGAATTATACAATGCCGATCAGACTGGAAGTGTACTTATTTCACCTATAGTAATATATCATAAGCATCTTTTCGCATCATGCACTATACTTCCTCACCATCAATTTAATCATTTAATAGTACTCTCATGTGCCTTCTGGTTTCTTGCATTTAAAACAGATTTTTATAAAGGCTATCATTGAAAAATGATTGTTGTCACTTTGCAGAAGTAAAATTAGGTTGCTCGTGGGGAATTGGCTTTAAATAATAAAATTGCTCTGGTATATTTGAGTTCCACTGAATCTTTTGACTAGACTTTTTTGTTTTCAACTGAGATAAATAAATAAATCCCTGTTGGAAAGCACAGGATGCAGGAGTCTCTGGTCCTGGAGCGTCCATTAAAAAGTGAGAGCTGGGCATGCCCTGGTGGAGCAGCATTTAGGTCAATCACTTCTGAAGGCTGCAGGCCACATACCCCTGGGTTTGAGTCCTGGGTCCAGGGGGAAAACAACCAGTGTGAAATAAAATGCTCTTCTGCCTCCCTCTCCCTGACTGTCTGCCTATTCACCTTCATTCCTGCCTGCACCTTTTCTTTAAAAAAAAGTCAGAGCTGGCGCACCCTGGTGGTTTAGCAGTTAAATCTGCAACCTCCGGCCAGCATCTAGATACATCCCAAGGACCTAGATTTGCAACCTGGAGTGATAACCAAGATTAACAACTAAATAAAATAAATTCTTCCTCCTCTCTCTTCCTGTGTGCCTGCGTATTCGCTTTCAATCCTGCCTGCACCCTTCCTTTAAAAAAAAAAAAAAAAAAAAAAAAAAAAAAACAGCTGAGCAAGGGATAAGACCAGAAGTCCAGCCATCAAGGTTCCACCTCTCCTTGATCTGTGGACTGGGAGCTGGGGCAAGTGTCTCCACTATGCCATGGATCTGAGCCAAATGTCTTCTCTCTTCACAGCAGAACGCCCTGTGGCTGCAGCCGTGGTGTCCCATTTTAATGACTGCCCAGATTCCCACAGTCAGTTCTGCTTCCACGGAACCTGCAGGTTCTTGGTGCAGGAGGAGAAGCCAGCATGTGTGTAAGTGTTCCCCGGTGTCCTAGGGTTCAGGTAGGGGCGGGTGGGCAGCAACCAATTAAAAGAGAATTTTACCTCCATAAGGTATGCCAGAGAGCCCTGGAACAGGATGTGTTAGCAGGATGCTTGCTCAAACCAGCTGGTTAAAAAATCCGGGTTCTGTTACCAACAGGGTATGGGCCGGGGGCAGGGGTGAAAATGGTGGTGGAGCCCACTGGACAGTGGTGAAGAATACTTGGTGATTTGGTGGAGGGCAGGGTGTGTTGACATATGTCTAAGGAATGGGGAACCTATGCATAGAAAGTTATTTTAATATGTAGAATAATTACTACAATAAAAAAATATAGGCTCCAGGGCTCCAACCCAAAGCTGCTGAGGCAACCCTTGAAGGTTGGAACCTGGAGGTTTGCATTTTAACAAGGCCCTCAATGGACTCGTGGTTCAGCAAAATCTGAAAATCTGGATTAAAGTTTAATTCATTACTTAGAATTTCTGGGAGACAGGGCACTGGGCTGGATCCCTTTGAGTAGCTAGAGTCTCTCAGGTGAGGTCTCTGCCCTCCACCATCTTTGGATACAGTAAGTTGAAAGTGAAATCAAAGGATTAATGTGTATAAGTGGTAAAAGAATACAGAACAACTAGGAAATAAAGATGCATGCCAAGGCACTGTGGTTTCCACACCCAATCACATGAGCCCCCTGGGACTTTTTCAAAATAGAGTTGAGCTCCTGCCCAACCTACCATCTTGGAATCTCCAGGAATGGGACACAGGAATCAAGTCGGTTAATGGTGACTGCCCTGGCCAACCAGACTGGGGGAGAAAGGCACTGGAGGAAAGCTTCCTAGAGCAAGTGGTAGGGGTTGGCTCAGCAGGAGAAGCAAAGAGGTTACTCCAGGTCTGGAGTATTTGGGAGCCTGCTTTCGTAGGTGATAACTGGAATGAAAAGGCCTCAGGAAATTAGGAAATTTAACAAGTAATGTATTCATCAGTCTGAGGATTTGAACCTGAGGGCAGCCAAAAAGATCACTCTGTGTAGATTACCCACCTATACAGTCCTGGATGGGTTTTTATAACAGCCCTTGAGGTGGTGATGGTTTGTACCTATGTTACAAGAAAGGTTGTGTTCCAGTGCTATGGCTATTAAGAGAGGCAAGTACAGGGTGATTACAATATTAATGTTACAGGAGTTTAGGGAGGATTCAGAGAGGCTTCTCTCCTGTAGTTTCTGTCTGTCTCACTCTGAGATGCAGTGAGCAGGGCCTGCTTATTCTTAGTTCTCTCTTATATGATTTCTTCAGAAAATCAGGTCAATTTAGATTTGACTTCCACCTCTGCACATTTCTTCTGGACCAGGGAGCAGATCCCAGGGTGACTTTGTCTACCTAAGTTAGAGTATACAGCAGGGATGGGACTGGAGACAATCTGGGAAGCCAGAGCCTGTGGGAAGAGAGCCTCTGTTCTCTAGGCAGTGGGGGCCATGTTGGTTTTGGGAAGGGGTGTTTTTAGAAATCTATCCATTTAAAAATATTATAAGGTACCCATTTCAATCCAGGCACTTTGACATTTGGGACTGGAAAATCCTTTGTGTGGAGTGTGGTCCTCTGTTTTGAAAGATGTTAGTCCCTTCCCTCTTTGCACTAGGTTCCAGTAGCACTGCCACTCCCCCAGTCATGATAATTACAATCAAAAATATCCCCAGACATTGTCAGATATCCCCTGGAGTGGGGTGGGGGGCAATCCCTCTACACTGGTAAGAACCACAGATCTATATGAATTGCCATTTTTATAGGTCAAAAGTAATTGGAAGTCAGCATTCTCATATGGTACAGTCACATAATAATAGTAATAATACTATTCATGAAAGTTATCCTTTTTTGACTTTTTGCTTCATGCCAGGCACAGCCCATGGGTTAACTCAATAATCCTCAGAATGACCCCCTACTATAGGCACAGAGCTTGTGCCCAAGTCACAAAGCAGAGCTTAGTTTCAAACACAGTCCATCTGGCTCCTGAAACTGAGTTCTTCACCATAATGCTTGAGGATACCAGATGTGTCAACCAGGGGAAATTGGGGGCCAGGATAGCCTCTTGCTGTGAGTGGTGACCAGTTAAGGCTCACTTATTCCTGAGGTGCAGCTATGCAAGCCCAGACAGGGCCCGGGGATGCCTCTGAGCCTCACCTACAGAGGTGCACTGGCCACCCTCATCTGGGAGGAATATGATGTGAGGCCCCCAGGCCATGTCTGCAGAGCTAAGAAACTCCCAATGAGTGCCCTCCCCACCCTGTGATTGCAAAGCACCATGATGATAATAGACACTCATTATTCATGATTTCATGCTTATATAAATATACAGAGGGGATTCCTTTGTTAGTAGCCAGGTCACTGGAAAAACACTGGCCCTAAAGAAAGTTATGCCTCTCAGCGGGGTATCAGGAAACTTCCAGTGTAGCAGGCCAAAGGCATTCTCCCCTCCAGAGTGCCCAGACTGTATACTGGACTTGGATCCTCATTGGGGAGAGAAGTTCTTATTAAAAGTATGTCAGAAGTTTCCTTTTTTTCTCCTCACATGTCCCCACACACTACATTAGGGACTGGTGTAAACTTTCTGAGAGCTAACTGCCTCCAGACTGGGTCGTCGAATAAGCCGAAGAAATAACCTTATGTGAGGCCAAGACCCCCCATGACTGGTTGGAAGCCTCAGAAAGTTGGGGAGTGGGTACCTGCACTTGTTCTCCTCAGCCTGGTCTCCCAAGCCCTGCTCTTGGGAGATAATTATTCAAGGAGCCAATTGTCTGTCAGAGTTTACATATCAATATATGACTACCTGTCTCCCCATTCACATCATAAATATGATTATTAATAATAGTAGGTTCTCAGTCTAAGCTGTGACCAGGTGCTAGGCCTGACTCCGAGCATGCCACATGCAGCGACTCACTGTCTTCATGCCACCCCTTCAAGGAGGGTTTCTCCTTCTTTGTAGAAAGAGAAAACAGAGGCTTGGGGAAGTGAAGCGACTTGCCAAATCCCAGAACTAGCAAATGACAGAGTTGGGATTCAGTCCATTCCAACCCCAAAGCCACCCTCTCAGCTGCTGCCCCAGAGGGCACCGTGCGCTGGCCTCACAAAGTTCACCTCAGTCACCAGCACTTGGGTTTCCAGGAAAGGTGGTGTTGGCACCTTCCCCTGCAGGTAAAGCTTCCTCCAGAAAAAGGCCAGCCTAATTCCCCAGCACTTTGCCCTGGCCACAGACTCTCAGGAAATCCCTCCTGTGGTTCAGGTTTACAGAAACAGTCAAGACACCCTTGCAGCTTAGAAAAGCTGACCATCAGGAGAAGCAGGCCATAAGTAGTGACTGCCTCATCCCCTCAGTGTCTGCACTGATCTTGATGGCCCACGAGCAGAATTCAGCCCACAGCAGTTTTATGTGTGGTAGGTGCTGGTCCTCAACGTCTCGTTGGCAGCATTTTAGAGGTCAGGTGTCACCTCTCCGTGTGTCTTAAATCAGCAGGCCTGACAGGCAGCCTCGTGGCTGAGACACAAGTGGCATCGTGTCCCCAACATCAAAGCGAATGTTGGTCACCCATCATCCTCTTGCCGCTTCTGTTCTGCTTACACTGACCCACTTTGCTCACTTTTGTCACTGCCACGTGAATCTGTAAGCTCAGTGAGGACAGGACTGCCGCGCCTTACACCTTTTTATATTTACAACTACAAGGATGTTCTGTTCAATTAATTCCCACTAGACCAGAAACTCTGAATCTGTGCAGAGAAAGCTGTTGGGGAGGAAGCTAATTTTCCTTTCCCCTTCTTATCTGCATGACTGGAAGGTAACTGGAACAAGAGAAGTGACAAACTTGTAATTATGTGAGCACGAAGGCCCAGACATAAAATAATGAAACCTATTGTCTGGTCATTCTAGGGAGGTCTTCAAGTCTCTAGAAAGGGGGGCAAAATATGTAGGAAGAGAAAAACAAACAAGAACTTTGCAATTTAAAAAAAGGAATTGCTCGGGTTTATCTATATATTCATTGAAAAAAAGACTTTGCAAGCCCTAGTCTGAGGTGATCAGACTGTAAATCTTACTTTCTAGAACACCACAGAGGTCTATTTCCTCATTTTAGGGAGGTAAGTCAAAAATACCATTTTTGGATCTTCTGTCTCTTAATTTCTTTCAACTCAAAACAATCAGCTTGCCATCTGGGCACATTCTAGTGTAGCCTAGTTTGGGCCCCAACAGGGCAGAACATCTGTCTCTGCACCTAAAACCCACCCCAGCATTGAGGTCAATAAAAATGACATACCTTAAGGTAAGACCCTGGCTCTCGTGGCCTTATTAAAGCAAACCCACCATGAGTCAAGATAATAACCTGAAAAATGGGAGCTCTTTCTAAAATATTATCATCCTCAAGCTTTGTTTTACATAAGAATATTCGTTAGGTGTCTGGAGAACCAAAAGTGACATCTGACACTAAAATATGAGGTTAAGGGGGAAAAGGTAAAATGAATACCTCGTCAGGGAGAGCCAAAGGTAGTGAAAATTAATCTTAGACATGTGTCAGATGAATCCAAGATTGTATTTTGTTTCTCTTTACTAAATCCCACTGGTACCGTACTACGTCAACAAACGGGAGAAGACTTTCCCAGAAAGTCAAGCCATGGAAATGCAAGTTTAGGACTTGAACACCAGTTTTCCCCTGAGGCAGATTCTTCAATTGGTCTGCTGCGGGCTGAAGCCTTCAAACAAAGGCAAACAGTTGAAGGAAGCCACCCAGGTGACAAGTTTTAAGGGCTCCAGTGTTGACAGCCAGTAGCAACCGGTTTGAAGTTTCTCACCTGTCCAAAATGCTGACTTAACTTTCCCACAGCAAAGTGTGAAAAACAAATTGCTGTCAGCCAAGGAAAACATTCCACGTGGCCCTGACCACAGGACATTCCAGTGGAATCTGAACAGAGTCAAACACCCAGAGAGAAATGACCACCCTCAGCATGCCAGCAGGCTGCCTGCGTGCCCCAGAACATGCCTCCCAAGAGAAGAGGCTTGGGAACGGCGGTCCTGGTTCTTGAGCCACTTTATGTGGATGTATCATCATGTCAGCAACCAGCCAGCAGTGGGAGCAGAGGTTAAAAAGCTAGGCGATCACTCCCATCACTACGACCATCACTGCATATCTGGAGAAAGCGCATGCTCTCATTCTCTCCCTCTACCCCACCAGAAACGGATACCAAGTGTCAAACACCAGGCAGGATAAAGTAGCAGTTAGAGGCATGCATTTGAAGATCAGACATAGCTGAGTTAAAATTAAGGCAGCTCTGAGTCTCTTATATCTGAGACATTAAACCTGAGTCATTTTAAGTGACCCAAAAAGTCTGTTTCTTTGTGTATAAATGGGGGTACTAATACTTCCCAAGAATGTAATGAAGTCCCAGTGACCATCATGTATATAGAGCAATTGCTGTCCAAAAGGAAGCCACTGGACACTCAACTATTCAAATTCAGTCATTAGTAAAAATTCAGTTTCTCAGTCACACTAGCCACATTTCAGATACTCAATACCTCAAGGTGTCTACCATAACAGTCAGTACAGAGACAGACTCCCATCATCACAGAAAGTTCTACTAGAAGGCACTGGTGGACATTCAAGCCATTTCCAGCAGAGCATGAGCACTCATTGTGGTCACCAGCAGCACCAGCACCCTTGTCACCAGCCCGCTGCTACCATCACTGAAGCTGTAAGGTCCTGATGAAAGAGGAGTGGGCGTCCAGTAGACCACAGAACTCGTGGCTGTCCCGTGAGGCCATTGCATCAGAGCGGCAAAGGAAACCCTTACTCTCTCCAACCCACTCCTCCCCAGCCTCCAGAACAGAGAGGATACAGGACTTGGCAAATCTGGTTCTTAAGAGGTCAAGAGTAGACATATTCCGAGCAGGTGTCATTGGGCTCAGTGTCCCCGCCACCCCTCTGCCCATCCTGTGGAATTTCTCTGTGTTAAAGGCAAAGTGCTGTAAAACATATTTTGAAAGCATGGTCCTTGGTCAACTTGGTCATCGGCCCCTATATTTATCTTGGGACCGATGCTAAAAAAAATTGGCTAAAAATCAGAGCTTACGTATCAGTGTTTATGAAGATAATATCACTCAGAACCTTAAAAACCTTCCTATCATTATATATATATATATGCACACATATATATAATCACTTATATAGACCTTCCTTTGTGTCAGGCAATATTTATTGCTCTTCACAAAATAATCACTCGTGTAACAACGCTGAAATCAGCTTTATCAGTATCACAGGTAAAGAGGCAGAATCAGTGACAGAGAGGTTAAGTAACTTGTTCGGGGTCACACAGACAGAAGTGGGGATTTGCACTCATGGTAATTTAGCTCCAAAGTCTGTGCCACATTATGCCCACTTTGGGGGCTCTGTCCTGAAGAAACCATCTCAGGTACAAACCAAAGTATGTACTCAAAGATTTGTGTCATTTATGATATCAAAATTGAGTAAAGAGTAAATGGTAAGGGCTAGTGAAGCAAACTAGGTACATTAATTACTATACAACCATTTTAAGCAAATTTTGTAGAATTTTCTAATGATGTAGTAAAACAGCAAAGAGATATTAAATGGGAAAGAGGGACTACATTGTAAAATAAAACAAGCAAACAAAAAAACACCTCTTGCTATGTGAAAGATGACACACAGATTGTCCATGTCAGTGGGACTACAGGGCACGTGTGCTGGTGTGGGCGTCTCTCTTTCTGCTTTATTACAACGTGTGTACTTATCCATTTATTTAAAAACATTCCTTTTCTAGTTGAGGAAAATTTTCCTTAAGAAAAAAATATTTTTTAAAAATATGCATATGCACATTTTAAGAGCATAACGATACATGCATTGCTGTAATTCTCTAAAAGGTTAAAGGGCACCGTGAACCGTGTGACACAGGAACATAGGGAAACCGAGCAGCTTGACAGGACCGGAAGACTAACGCCCCCACAGAGACAAAAGAAAGGCATATCAGATCATTTTAGAGGCCTACAACCCCACAGTTTCTTCTAAGAAAAGCACCAAAGCAACCTCAGTAATAAAACTGCGAAGGCCTTGTTTTGTGTCCCAGCGTATGATCTGTCCTGAGGAATGTTTCCTGTGCGCTTCACTAGAATGGGGAGCCCCTGGCTGCAGCATGTCGCCCTTTCTCTCCCGCCACGGTGGGGCCTTCGGCAGATCAGACAGCCTCCTGATCCCTCCTGATCTTTGCATCATGCTGGCTGGCTTCACTCTTCCTTCCTTTTGGTTCCTAATTTAGGAAAACAGCCTAGATGTTATTCCAGAGCCATATTTTTAAATTATCAAAATAAAAGAACATTCTAGAACCTGATGGTTGGCAAAACCCACCCTCAACAGGTAAACTAGGATGGTCACATGATATAATAAAATATTTGGTCTTAACACTTTTCTCATTCCCCTTAGTGATAAAATAGCTCTTTTATCCCCCCCTGTGTTCTTTTCTTAAATAGGGGTATAGCGTCGTCTGTTTCTCCTGTACCTGATATGAGGGCGCCCTCTTTATAGCCACCACCCTGGAGAAATGCCCAGAGAGAAAAAAAGGAGGGAGAAACAGAGAGGGAGAGGAGTAAGTGGCGGATTCTGAATCGTTGGCTCTTGATGCTGTGTCCTTACGATAGTTCTACCTTAGTGGTTCTCAGGCCTGGCTGAACATGAGAATCAGCTGGGTGCCCAGACCAATTGAATGAATCTCTCCAGGGTGTGACCTTGGCCCTGGCAGTTTCCAAAGCCTCCCAGGTGATTCTAACGTGCAACCAGGTAGAAACTAGTGCCTATCTGAGGTAAAGAAGAGGACAGCAGTTGAGTCAAGCATGATTCAGCTGCAACCAGGTGAGGTGTCTCTACCCCTCCTTGTCTGATTTGTGCACAAAATAATTGGCATAATTGAGTGTAATATTAATAGAAATTTGGAGATTTAAAAAAATATATGTCATCAAACGTTTTCTTTTGTGCCCCTCTTAAAGAGCAATGAAGAAGCATCCCCATATTGTAATTTGAGAAAAGAAAGAATCTCCTTCAACCCAAGACTAAAAAGTCTAAATCATGGGTCCCGACCTTGCTGGAATTATCAGAGAGCTCTGAAAATACGGAAACCCAGGCCTGACTCCCCGAAATTTTCAGTTGGTCTAGGGTGCGGCCTGGACATCAGAATTTTTTAGAGCGTTCCAGGCAATTCCAGTGGTCAAAGTTGAGAACCACTGATGTCATTGGTAAAACTTTCGTGGTGACTCTCAGCTGACTTCATCAGAATTGCTTTTGTCCCTTGCATTAAAACACCCAGGCCCCATTTTCACAGAGATTTTTATCTTGGCGGTCCCAGGGGGAAGCCAGACTACCCAAACCATAAACTATTCTGCCTTCCAGTTGTAGCTGCATCCAACTGCAACTTGCTTAGCTTGGTGCCAAGAGTCCCTGTTCTCAGAATTCACCCAGACCCTGACCTGGAGCCTCATCCATTAGGAGCAAGCCAGGTGCCTCCTGTGCCTCCCCTCATTGGGGAAGTTTGCATTCAGAAGTATACTGGGCTCCCTACTCACTGAGACTGGGATTTGAGTATGTGCAGCTAACAAGTAACATTAAGGTGACAGAGGCATTCTTGTTGGCTTGAAGACTTTCCTAATTATCCAGGACCTCCATCAGGAGTGGCTCTGAGGCCAGATGCATTGTGAAGGGCTCAGCACACACAAATGAGGAATGGTCCTTTGGCAGGAAGGACATGGACTGTCAGCCAAGTGTGAAACGGCTAGCCGGGGTGGGGGTGAGGGGTGAACTAAGACAGCATGTTTGAAAACATCTTTGCAGCTCGCCACACCCACAACAGGCGATGCCTTCATGGCACAGTCAACAACATGTCATCCTTTTTGCTGTGAAGTTTGTGAGTTTGTCATTAAATCTCTACCTCAGAGTATATTCCAAACCAATTTTCATGACCCCAGAAAGGTCGTCTTCATAGTCGGCATTATTAGTTTCTAAACCTCTAGAAGCGCCTGGTTTCCTCATCTGTAAAACGGGGTCAATCATAGCCAGACTTCACATGTCAGTTTTGATTGGTACGATTAAAAGAGATAATCTGTGAAAGAATTTTGCATAATGCCTTTGATATGTGTTTTAACTGACACTTGGCTGCCACTCTTTTGTTTAAGTGGGATTTCTTGGAGTCCCCAGCTTTGGTTAGTTCACAGGGTTTTCAGAACCAGATGCTTCGGGAAGTTTCAGAATCCTTTCCTCCTCTAACCTGCAGGAACCTTTCAAGTCGTGAAATTGCCCGGTGGGTGTTCATCTCCCTGTAACCTGGGCTTCTCACAAATATCTATGCTGCTCGCACTGTACCGCCTTTCCCCAGGAGGAAGCAGCAAAAAGTCCCATTATCGTGACTACAACTCCTGCCTAGAAACCTAACAACCCACCCAAAGCCCAGACTGCCCCGCCCATTCTGTTATGGTTCTTCAGAGTTGTTGTAGAACTAGGTCTTTCCCCAAGGATGAGGAAAGGAAAAAATAAATAAAAGAATCCCAAGTGATAGTGAACACAAGATGCACAAGATGTTACTTGAGGAATTTGAGGACACAGTTCTATTATACATTTTTTTGCTTAAAGTCAGTTTCCAAGAACCTATCAATGATGTTATGTAAGGACTTACTGTAAAATTCAAGTGGAAAAGTTAGAGAGAATTTTAAAAGCAGCAAGAGAAAAGCAACTTATTGTGTACATGGGAAACCCACAAGGCTATCAGCATATTTTTTCAACAGAAACTTTGCAGGCCATATGCATGAAATATACAAAGTGCTGAAAGAAAAAACCTTACAACCATGATACCACTCCCCCATCCCATTCTCTACCATTCAGCATTGAAGGAAATTGTGTTTCCCACTAAGCAAAAGCTAAAGAAGTTTATCACAACTCAACTAGCCTTCCAAGAAATGTTAAAGGGACTCTTCTAAACTGAAAAATAGTATTGACAGCAAGAAAGAAAAAATTCTCACTGGACAAGATAGTAGGTCAATCACTTATAAGACAAATACAAAAATTAAAAGACAAAGGTAGTAAAATTAAATCTACAATAATTTGGCATGCCCTGGTGGAGAAAGGTTTGGGTGCAGTCCACATACATCCCAAGGTCCCAGGTTTGCGTCCCAGGACTGGCAGAAACAACCAAAATGAACAACTAAAAAAATGAATAAAATGCTACTTCTCTCTCTCCCTTCCTTCCTGCTTCTGCTCCTCTTCACTCCTGCCTGCATCTTTCCTTTAAGTAAATAAGTAAAAATAAATCTATAATAATTTGTCAAGGGTGCATAAAATGCAAAATGAAAAACTGAGACATCAAGAATATAAAACATGAGTTTGGGGGAATGAAAATGTAAAGTTCTGAAATGTGTTCAAATTTAAGTAGATATGAACTCAAAATAGAGCATCATATACATAGGGTCTTATATCTTAACCTCATAACCACGAAACACATATAGCAAATACATAAGAGGAAATGAAAAAAGAAATCTAAACATATCACCAAAGAAAGTCATCAAACCTCAGGGAAGAAAGAAAGAGAAGACAGGAACAGAGGGGAACTGCAAAAACAGCCAGAAAACTATCAACAAAATGGCAATAAATATATAATGACCTTAAGTGTAAATAAACCAAAATCTCCAAAGAAAATACAAGGAGTGACAGAGGAGATTTTTAAAAAAAAAATCTCTTGCTGCGTATAAAAGATTCATTTCTGATATAAGGACATAATGGCTGAAAGTCAAGGGGTGGAAAAAGATATTTCGTGAAAATAGAAACAAAAAAATGCTAAGATAACTATGCTAATACCAGACAAAATAGATTTTTAAAGCAAAGATGGACATTCTATAATGATAAAGGAGTTTATTCAACAAGAAGCCAATTATTTGACCTTCTCCACAAAATATATAAAGCAAATGTTAACAGACCTAAAGTGAGAAATACAGTATAGTAGGGGCTTATATCACTTACAGCAGTGGAAAAAATTAACAAGGAAACATGAGACTTGATGAACTCACTAGATATATACAAAACATTCCATCCAAAAGTAGGCGAACAGACACTCTCTGAAGTGCACAGGAAACATTCTTCAGGATAGAGTGTATGTTGGGACACAAAACAAGTCTCAATAAACATAAGAAAATTAAAGTCCTATCTGTCATCTTTTCTTACCACAATGGTACAAAGTTTGAAATCAACCACAAGAAGAAGCTGGAGGGGAAATCACATATATGTGGAGATTAAATAACATACTACTGAACAACTATTGGGTCAACAAAGAAATCAAAGGGGAAATCAAAAAATACTTGGAGACAAATGAAGATCTGACCTACCAAAATCTTTGGGATGCCACAAAAAAACTACAAGGTTTTTAGCAATAAAGGCATATCAAGAAACAAGAAACTCAAACAACCTAACCTTTTATCTAAACTAAAAGACCAAAATGAAGCCCAAAATCAGTAGAAGGAAGGAAATAATATAAGTCTGAGCAGAAATAAATGAAGCAGAGTCAAATGCACAGTGCAAAAGAGCAATGCGACTTAGAGCTGGTTCTTTGAAAAAATAAGCAAAACTGTCTAAAACTTCAACTAGTCTTACTAAGAAAAAAGAGAGAGGACTCAAATAAGTAAAATTAGAGCTGGATACCACAGAAACGCAAAGGCTCACAGGAGATTATGAACAAATTGAACAACCTGTGTGGTCTGGTGCGCCAGGCTGTAGCCTTAAGCAGCAATTTTTTCAGCTTCTCCTGTTTGCCTTACACCTTAAACTCATACAGCACCTATTCATTTAGCATTCAAATGATTCATTTTTATTGCTTTTGAGCAAAACTTCTGCTTCAAGCAAATATACTGCACTTATCCTGTGGCTTCAAGTAGCCTTCTGGCACCTGGGAACCCAGGAGCACAGGTTCAGGGGACCGCAGGCATAACACCTTGGCGCTACCCTGGCACAATAGCAGGCACACCCCGACCCTTAATCCCCTTTCATTTGTCCTTGTTCTTCAAAGGCCTTTTAATCTAAAAGTGAGGGTGACAGCCTGGCTACTTAATCAAAAGATAGATACTTTACCCAAAAAAAAAAAAAGCATAGCTCTCATTGCCAGGTCTGGAGGGAAAAACTTTCACTCCTGCCTGTGAAGTTTGGTGGAAGTCCCCTGTAGGAAGGAAGCTGTCCCACCTGAGAAGGAAGTGGTGATCAAACATTTTTGTTACAATAAGAAACTCACCCCATACAAAAGGACCTGTGTGTAAGCTAAGTGTCTTCTGTTGAGAAGAATCACATGCTTGGAGGGAAAATAGTGCCTGAGTCCAAAAATGGCCATCCCTCGCTTCTGGCTAGAACATAAGGAAGCATGGGAGGAGAGCCTCTTGCGCTGCCCAAGGGTTGCTGGGGAGGATGGCATGGACGAGAGCCAGACGAAAGAAGCAGTGTCAGCCCTCAGTTCTTAAGAGGAGACTGAGGCTGAAATGGCTGATGTCAAAGGTCTGCTGAGTAGCAGCAGCACCAGTAATATTGCCTGTGTGGGTGTGTCACGAACGTGACCTCTTTCATTTGCAATCTGATCTGGAGGGAGATCAGTCTTTCGGTCTCTTAGATTTGAGACTTGTGTCCCAGCATCTGATCCTTAAGGATGTTCCCTGTGCCTTCAGAATGCCCTTACTAATCCTCTAGTGGATGGCGGCCAGCTGGTGCTGGAAATGAGAAGCCCCGGACCAGTGGTTTCTCCACCAGATAATGGCACTGGTCGCTCCTTCAGTGCAAGCCCCTCACACTGGTTCACCCAGGAAATACTTTCAGAACTAATTAAACTTGATGTAGGCGATAAAGCACATGTCAGCCTATGTCTCTACTAATTTAGTGTTTTCTCATTAGAAATTCTGAATACACACACTGCTTTGTTTTAAACCTGGCTTTTTATGAACTGCCAGAATGAAATTTGTGTCATAAACACGTTTGCTATCTTTATTCTGCCAAGAGCTGGCACAGTAACAATAATAAAGTGCCTCAGGTGAATAAAGCTGATTATTTACCCCCCTTTCTCCAAGCAAGAGACACCTGCGCAGGGAAGTAGGCCAGATTTTGCTGAAAACTTTGCTTCCAATGGCAAAAGCAAGCGGGTCCCCTTTGGGCTTTTCCTGTGGGCTTTGAATCCTGCAGCCGAGTCGGTCTTCCCTGGGGAGTTCAAAGAACAAAATCTTCTACCAGGAGAACATGCTGACATTCCTTTCTTCCCCAGCTGCCATTCCGGGTACGTCGGTGCACGCTGTGAGCACGCAGACCTCCTAGCCGTGGTGGCGGCCAGCCAGAAGAAGCAGGCCATCACTGCCTTGGTGGTGGTCTCCGTCGTGGCCCTGGCTGTCCTCATCATTGCATGTGTACTGATACAGTGAGTATTTGCTGCCCCTAAGATTGGGTCTCCCCGCCGCTCCGCCTCCCCCTGCACGCCGGCCTCCCGGGGATACCTGAGCTTGCCCAGGTCGTAGGGCCACCTCAGCACAGTTTACTGCTGTGATGTCTGCTTGGTGTTAGCAAAGCAAGAGGAACTTTGATGACAGCCAAACTGTGTCAAGGGCATGCTTCCTAGGTGAGTCTTCAGCAATGGGTTTGTGGACTCGGAGGCCAGTATAGACTCAAAGACACACTCTTTGTGATTAGTTAGAGCCTTCAGAATTGTGATGGAGGTATGCCAGTGCTCCAGAGAGAAATGACTCCTGACCACCTTCGGGCAGTAGTAGAAGTGCTTCCTCCATGCAGAAGGCACTTTGCAAATCCTAAAGCCTCCTCGAGGGCTACCATTGCTATTATGCCAGATTGATGGCAGCCCTCCCCTTCCCCTACCTCTCTGCCCTTCTCCATCCTCCAGCACTCAGTTCCTGCAGTATATCTTCCAGGAAACCTTTCTGAGCCCTAAATCAAAAGAGGTTTTTTTTTAGGTGTTTCTTAGCCATTTGCTTGCTCATATCACCCAACTGGATTGTCCTGCATAAAGAGAGATCTTGGGAATTTAGCATCCGGCCAGATTTATTCCCTGGAAATATCTAGAAGCATCTCAATCACAGAGCAAGCCCCGTGAGAATTTACACCTACATGATTATGCACAAGAATTTACAGAACTATGAAAGACTGCCACTCAGCAGCCCTGGTTCAGGCTGGAGCATAGTCCAGTCTCTGTCACTCATGAGGACCCTCCCTTGGGGAGCAGGAGCCACCTAATGGACCACTGGCCTTGATTCTCATGGCCAGCTAGTTGTGTATGGTCCCCATCAGTTCCATGGTCCTGTTTCTGTGATCAGGTGGGTCCCAGGGGATATCAGTATCTCTGAGTGATGAATGTCTTATTCACTGCTTCCCTCTGGCCTTCTTTGGGGTTCCCTGGCTCTTTTTTCATGCTGACTCTGCATGCTGGTCATCCATGCCCATGGAGGGAGACAGGAATATTCATAACCTGGTGCTTCCAGACTCCAGGTAGCTCGGTTCATCAACAGATTGGGTTCGGTTCATCAACAGGTTGGGTTCGGTTCATCAACAGGTTGGGTTCGGTTCATCAACAGGTTGGGGTGGCCACAACTAGACTAACAAGACTAATCTCGCTTTTACTGGGTCTGTTCAGCCCATCCATGTTCCCTGCTATGCTGGTAGTACCTGGTAGATGACCCCACCCCCACCCACCCCAGTCCCAAAGTCTTCAGGCAAAGTGGCTTCTCTGGCCCAAGCCTGACAGCTGTTTGAGACTGTTGGTACATTTATGGAGTTACCCAACTCCGTAATTGTGGGAAAAGCAGTCACTGGGTGACCAGGTTGCCCTGTGAGCCAGGAGCAGAGCTGCATAGACAAAGCTGTACTTTGGAGTGGCTAACAGTGTGACCAGAGTCTGTCCCCAAGGCCATTGCCCCACAAGGCCCCAGCCTCCTGTGTGCTGATCCCTGGAGCCCCCACTCCAAAGCTGGCTGAGAGCCCAGAGCCGCCCAGCCAGGCCCTAGGGCAGACACCATTCCAACGGGCACTCCTGCCAGGCTCCTGCCCAGACCCTGTTCTCTGTGTCTTTGCAGCTGCTGCCAGGTTCGAAAACACTGTGAGTGGTGCCGGGCCCTCGTCTGCCGGCACGAGAAGCCCAGTGCCCTCCTGAAAGGACGGACTGCTTGCTGCCACTCAGAAACAGGTGAGGGGGCTGCACTGAAGAAGGGCCTTTTCTCCTTTCGGACACACTGTTGGGTCAAGAAAACATCTGTTTTATTCAGGTCAGGGCTGACATACTTGGAGGATGAAGTAGAAATAAGGGAGAAAAGGATTTATCTTACCGAACAGATTTGTGTATTCTAAGGTGTGTTTTACTAAGAAGAGAGCTCTTTTATCCTTACTGGTGACTGTGTGACCTTTCATAAGTTACTTAACCTCTCTGAGCTTCAGTTTTCTTATTAACAAGATATTGTGGCACAACCTGCTGGAGTAGCAGTTAGGTCAGCTGCCTCCAGAGGAGCACAGTCCATGTACAGCCCAAGGACCCAGGTTTGCATCCAGGTCCAGAGGAACAACCAAAATGAACAACTAAACAAAAATAAAGTACTTCTTCCTCCTTTCTCTTAAAAAAAAAAAAGATGTGCAAATTGAATGAACACTGACATAAAGTACCTTGTATAGTGTATCATAATTATAAACACACAGCAGATGTACATTCTCTTTCCCCTGAAAAAGTCACCTTCCCTTTCCATTGGTAAGATGGGAAATTGGCCTATAGAAGGTCTCCTTAAACTCTTCATTCCCCTGATCTGCATTAAATTGGCCATTGTTTCATGAATATTTTCACCAACATCCACGCAGAACACTGTACATCTGGATATGGGTTGAAAACCAATCCCAGGAGCCCTCATCTGAGTATCAGCGGCCTGGGGTTCGCTGGCACAGGGCCTCAGGAAACTGAAGAGCTCTTTATCCAAACAAACTCTGAAAAGTCTCACATCAACAAGAGAGAGCCCATCATAAAGTTCCTTTTCAGGAAGTCATGGATCAGGAGACAATAACTACAGGCTAATCCATCCAGTGCAGTCTTTCTCTAGTCAACAGGGCGTTCCGGAAGTTCCAGGCTGCATGGAGAGGGTAGAAAGAAAGGTGGCTGACAGGCTGCAGAACTGACGTGTTCACTCAACCTCGTGGGCGTGTGGCCTGTAGTGAACTACAGGCCGGGCGTGTTTCCATCTGTTCTTCATTTCAAAAACCATAGTAACTGTGCTCGTACAGGTCTTTGATTTAGGAGGCTCACAGCTCTTAAGGATGCTAACCCATGAACCCTCAAGTGGTTTTAAAAGAAGAGGACTTGTCAATGATGTGGGGGGATGGTCTGCCAAAGGTCTGCATGGGTCCACCATGCTAGAATGAGGAAAGCTAGAATGAGAACCAGGGCCACGTCTCCCTTCCATTGGGTCAGTGAAGGTAAATATTTTAATTTCAACATTCAGCACCAGTAGAAAAATAGTTTAAATCTTTTCAGAAAATGTATAGCAGATTTGTACCATTAGTCTGCACCTGAGCAGAGCCACTTAGGGCAAAGTTTCTTGTTAATGTTACTTCTTCTTTACCCACATTTGAGAGGACATTAGCTTTGAGCCAGGGGTGGGTCTGGCCTTCCAGAGATGGCTACTGAGCCTGGATCGCTTCTACCTGAGATGGCACATACTGCCCCAACCTCATGTTGCACCAGCCAGACCTGCTGGGCCTCAGAGATGGTTGAACCAGAAGCCTTGTGGGAGCTGACTGGCCATCTTCACTGCAGGCCTGACCAGCACCCTCTCGACCTCTAGAGGAACCATGGGAGGGAGCAGGGCAGGAAGATGCCCAGGCTGAGCTGGCCTCAGGAGCTGCTCAGAATGTCATTCATGATACCTCACAGCTGTTTGGGGTACCCTCAAGGCCCCACCCTTCAGAAACAAATGGGCCCATTCTTGCAGGGCTTTAGAGGAAACTAGTCCGCCACCAGAGCCCTAGACTAGGTCATGATCTGTCTACTTAGCCGTCTGTGGCCACAGGCTGGGTTGAACCACCTCCCAGTGAGTTAAAGCTCTTCCAGCAGGGTGCGTCCCCCATTACGCTGACACGACTCACTTCATTTTCCATCAGCCTTCGTTGAGCACTGAAAGCACAGTTTCAGAAGCCGCTTCCCCTGAGGGCGAACTAGCAGAATTTGGACGTGGGCCTGATTTCCTGAGAGAATTTGGTGACACTGACCGATGCATGTCCAAGTTTCTATTGCAAGCCAATTTTCTCAACAGGACTGCGTCTGGCCCTCAGGACTTAACCTGTTTTTCCTTCCTTCCAGTGGTCTGAAGAGCCCAGGGAGGAGTTGGGCCAGGTGGGCTGAGGCAGCCTGATGAAGAAAGGGCTGCAGGCCTGCACACCAACAGATGCCTCGGACGTGCCCACAGACCTCTCCCCCTCTGCCTGCGAGCCCCTGTGCAGCCTCTTTGTCTTCTGTGGGCCTTCCTTCAAAACTCTGTCAAGAACTCTGTCTGCTTGGGGTTATTCGGTGTGACCTAGAGAAGAAATCAATGGACCACAACTGAAAGACTGGTCCAGAAGAGAACTGCAAAGGAGTGGACTTCCTGTTGACCTAGCTAAGGTGTGTGCGATGGTCGGCGTCCGCATCCTGGTGGTGTAGGTGTCTTCTGCCAATCACAGATGCCTGGCTGCGTTTCTTTGTAACAGGCCCATCTTTCCACAACAGTCTCCATCCTGCCTAGTGACAGAGATTCCTGTAGTTCTTACAGACTTTTCTATTGGGGAAAAGGTGGAGAAGGAACTGCCTGTTGTTCCATGAAGTCATCACATGTAAGAAGAGCATGTCTGTCCCCTGTCTACCAGACCTTCAACCAGCTTGACGTCTTCTACAGACACATGGTGCCAAGGACTTTTTCAAGCCGTCGCCTCCCTTGGAGATAATTTCTTATTTATTAGATGGATTCTGGTTTTATTTTTAATCTCAAGTCAATGTAAAAAGCATAAAACCCTTTCAGACATCTACATTAATGATGTATGTATTGTTGGCTGTAAAGTTACACTGATTCAAAGTGTCTGGCCTCCTCAGGACAACTCAGGCATGGGAAAAGCCACCCTGGGATACAGGTGTGGAGGCAGAGGATGAATTTTTGATGGGAGCAAAGATTGGGGTTCAGAGACTGTGCTCTTTGAGACAGGAAGCAGATAAATGCCCTGGGTCCATTTGGGTAGAAAGTTAGCAAATCCAGCAGCAGCAGAGATTTGTCACCTTGTCGGGGAGAGAAGAGAGTGCCTGTCTGTGACTGTCACTGGTGAGCACCACACTCACCACTGCTCGGGACTAAACGTTCACGTCCTGTGAGCCTTCCCAGGGTGCACTTGGCAATAGAGCACTGGCCGGAGCTGTGGCGTGGAGGGCCACAGCCATGAACGGGGGACCCATCCTTTATTTTCCATGTTGTCACTAGGTTGATGTGTTGCTTTACTTTGAAAAGGAGGAATTTAACTTTTCTGTTTATTTTCAAAAATTAGGAGAAACACTGCAGTGACTTATTTTCTGTTCAGGATGCAGATTTTATGAACAAAAATGCTTAGCAAGCCATCGCTTCCATGAGGGTCTTGCTTTTCTCTTCAAAAAGGAGGAACTGTTCTCCTGGGCATCTGGGTACATTCTGACGCCTGGGGTCTGCCTGTGGGAAGCACTAGTTCCCTCCAACGACACAGTGGGGAAGTCATCCTAGGAATGTTCATTCAAATTTAGAAACAGAATAACTAGGAAATAATAAGTAAACTCTTGACATGAGGGAACGTTTTATTCACTAATATTTGGGAAAATGCAAGATGTATACCTATGGATTCTTCCATGCCTCCAGCTCCTCACATTGTGAAAGGGACATCTAAAATATGTCAAGTTGGCTTGAAAGTTCTATCAGGTGATTTTGTCCTCCCTAACACTTCTTCCTCAACCTGCTTCCATGCATTTTTCTCTTTGTTTCTTGTCATTGAGGCAATTCTGTGACTCCTGTTTTTAACTTTGGCACTTTTATTGACTGATGCTGCCTGAGGCGCCGAAGTCAGTTATGGGATCTGTCCACCAGCTGCTCCCCAGCAGTGCACATGACACAGCTCCCAGGTTTTAATCATAAAAGAAAACAGGTCTCATGGTCATGTGGTGCAGCAGCTAAGGTGCAGGCCATGTGAAACCTAAGGACCTGGGTCTGAGACTTCAGACCACGGTGGTGGAAAAACAGGAGAGAAAACAGCTTTTCGTCTGCACTCGTTGGGCTGCTCCTACAGCAATAAATATGTGAGCTGAGTCCTGACTGCAGTGTCTGCTCAGAAATCAATCAACTGCCAGCAGTTACTAGACCCAGTGTGCACTCCCCTTTCTCATGAGACTCCTGAAAGTCCAAGAGGCTGGTGTAGAAAGACAAACTTTTTAAGTGGAGATCACATTTTTACTTTAGGACAGTCTTTCTCTGTCTTTTAGCGACTATTTGAGGTCTGATTGCCTCTAAAGTGTTTGGACTGATGTGAAAATATTTTGAGGGGCTTCTTTACCTGCAGGATGGCAGTGTTAGTGTGCAATCTTGAGACATTCAAGAGCCTTTGCAGAGGCAGGAGAGGAGAAAGGTGGAAGCAGGGGAGCTTTTGTGGTTCCCTGTGTGGACTTCAGATTTAGTGTCCACGAATGCTCTGGTCGTCAGATTCAGCACGTCACTGCTGGCAGTGGCCCTTCCTTGTGCCTGTATGGCCCAGCAACGAGTGGCTCAGCTGTGTGGCTCCCTGGATGTGCCCCCAAGTCAGCCTCTGCACACCAGCAGGTCTGAAACAGTGGGAAGCAGAGGCTGGGCCCAGTTGGCCCTTGGTCCATGCCCCAGGATATGAGAGCCTTTCTTCTTTGGTGATTTAGTTCCTGAGCAAAGATGGCCAGCAGCGGTGAATTCCTGAGCAATTTCATGGCTTTAGTTCCTCTTTGGTTCACTGTAAAAATTCCCCCTTTTCAGATTGAAAATACATCTCCTAATCTCTCACTGAAGATTCCTTGTGTATCTTCACCCTTTAGAAAGCCAAGTGTTCATGGTGATTAGTGAATCACTCCCAAGGCTGGACCTGGTAAGCAGCCATACACCTGGGAGTGGGGAACAGCTGTTTCCAATGTATCTTAGGAGAAATTAAAGCCCCTCATTTAAAAAAAAGAGGGGTGCTTGTAAATCTTTTATGGAACATGGCTTTTCCTACTGCCCTGTGGCTTCTTTAAGCACACTGGCAGGAAACGTTTCCTTCTAAATAGAAACATACGCAGCAGCCACTCCTAATCTGAAGATGCTTTGGGACACAAGTGGAGCCACTCAGGACAGGAACTTGCCATGTGTCCCTGAAGAGAAGGTGGACAGAATGTACCAGTCTGTCCTCCTAAAGGAGATGGAATAGACACACCCACACTGGTGATGGAAGACAGGGTGTAGTTCTAGAGCTTCTTTGCATGTGGGTCTCTGTAAGTGGAGAAAAATAGCTGGCATCTTCAACCCGGTCTTCCAGGGCCTGGCTGTCTCAGTGCACATGGGCCCTTGGTTATTATTCCAGCATGTCGACAGGATGGATCAACAGGTCTCCAGCGTTGCTCAGGAGACCCCAACCCCTTGAGTAAAGGTCTGGACTTTGATTTCTCCCAACCTGCTTGGTCAAGGCGCTCAGGCCAGGGATGATTTGAAAGCCTAGGACCAACAGGGCCATCACAGAAACAAGACAAAACACATATGTTCGTTCTCACTGTTCTCACACAAGATTACAGGCCTGTTCTCTGGAGTCACAGATTTTACCAGGCCTTCTGAAAGAGCTATCTAGTGGTAAACCATGCACAGTACTGAAAAGCAGGCCCTCTTCCTAGAATGAGAACTTACTGAAGTGTTCAACTTTTCATTATCTTTATTATAACAAATCTGATGCTTTTTTAAAAAAGAACTTTTACTCTGACTTCTGTATATGTTGCACTGAAAAGGTTAATATTTAATGTTTTAATTTATTTTGTGTGATAAGTTAATTTTGATTTCTGTAATGTGTTCATGTGATTAGCGGTTCTTTTCCTTAATATCTGAATTATACTTATTTAAAGAGCAGTGAGCGATGTAAGATGCTGCTGTGCTCGACAGCGATGTGCATCGCCGTCTACTTGCACTGTGCTTGTTTGGAAGGATGAAGGAATGAACTCTTTTTGCCTAAGTCAAGTCTGGAGCATTTTTTTTTGACTTCCCTCATGAGATTGGAATATTGCTGAAGCCGATATTTTCAGATATGAATGATGAGAAAAAAGCAAATGCTCTTTACCAAATATGGGAATCTTAAAATTAACCACGGTTGATCCCTGTCTGATTGAAGAAACCAAATTCTCTGAAGTTGTTCTCTCTCTTGCTCTCTATATATATAAATAGACAGATTGATAGATAGGTTATAGAGATAGATATACACTTATATATACATATATCTACACATACAATATATGCACATATACGTATTGTGTCTATATATATATGATATCAAGGAAAATATATTATGCACAATTCCTACCCCATAGCAACTGAGATCTAGAAGACAGCCTAACGGGCATATAGTAAGAATGGGTTATTTCTGGACAAAATACAAACCATGGAAATGTAAGGGAGAGAGCATGCGTTAATAATATCTGTGTTTCTCTAAGTGAAGTCTCCAGTCTTTCAGCATCCACATCACCTGAAAACTTCTTAGGAGTGCACATTTTCAGACCTCGTCTCAGCCCTGTTAAGTTCTAGAGGTGTCCGATGCCCTCCAGCTTCCAAGCGATTCTGATAAATGCTCAAGTGTGAAAAGCATCATACTCTCAGACTCAGCGAAGGGACAAGTTTGGGTGGGACTACACAGTTTTTAGGAAAAGCTTTATAGAAACTTCGCAGAGGAAGTGAAACAACACAATTACCATTCTAGTGTTCAAAGCTAACCGCCACTGGGAAGTGTGGTCATGAATTAAGACCCGCACTTATTTGGATCTCCGTGCGGCCTAATTGAAGGCAGTAACAGGCCTGTCCATCTCCTGCCACACCCACCCACACCCCATTCATCCCACTGCCCAGTTTCTCTCTGTAAGGAATTGTTCTAAAGCTGTCAACCTATTTCTTAAAAGGCTCCCTGCCCTTGAAGTCCCATGATTCAGCTTCTACACTTTTAACTGTGAGGCCCTCACTCGTCAACATACCAGCAACTCGCAAAGCAGCAGAGTGTAGTGGCCGAATGGCATGACATCTTGGTCCCCAGGAAAGCTCTAGTTTTGATAGCACAGGATGAGGGTGTGGAGGCTCTTGTCCCGGCCCCAGGCAGTTTGGGATTGACCCAGACTGAAGGAGAAAGAAACCCTGGTGATTCCATGTCCCAAGTGGGGCCTTTACCACCTCTTAGGAGAGAGCGGGAAAGGCCTGCTACCCAGATGTGGTGTCCCCGCTCGTGACTCTATTCAATCCTCAGAGACATCTTCAGCTCTGTTTCTAACCCATAGGATTTTCTGCTCAGCTCATTCCTTCTCCTCACTGATTTCCAAGCCCTTCTCTTGCCAAGAGCACCTGCCTGCCAGAACCAGTGTCTGTCTCTGGTCCTAGTCAGGTGCACTGAACTGTCTGGGGTCCTAGAACTAAGGACTCATTGCCATAAAGAGTACCTGCAAGCTCTAGGTCAAGCCATACCTTTGCTCATTTATCCAGTGACTTGCAATATTGTTCTCTCAGCCCCACCCCCCGTCCTCCAACTTAAATCCATGTCTAGACAGTTGGGCTTTCTCTTATGGGATGCTAGTGGCCCAAACTTCAGGCCCTTGTTTTGTGCAGTTTCTTTGCCGACTCCTGCCTGGCCTGTTGGGGATGTTGGCATATGACCTCCCTTGCTCAGGGCTCCTGGCCCTGCAGCCGCCTGCACTCTAGCACCAGCACTCCGTTCCTTCTTCCACATTTGCAATCTACAGGACTCTCTGCAGGACTTACTTCCTGCAAGCCCCGAGGTTTCTGCCACTGCCTTTTACCTCCTCTAGAATCAGGGAGTGATGTGTCCATGGTTTAGCAATGCCTGCTCTGCTCAGCTCGTGTCTCTCAGCCCAGATCAACTGAATTACAGAATCTGGGGGGTGAGCCTTAGGCAGATTTTAACAAACCTCTCCCAGTGATTCTAATCTAATCTCTAGCGCCCTCTAGACTATACCAAGCCCCAGGGAGCAGGCAAGCCTGGAGAGGATTGATACCTGGGGTTAAGAGTGCCTGGTACCCACCTAGGACATCCCACCCTGGTACATGCTTAAGTGTCTCCTAATATCAAAGATGTTAGCCCCTGGGGAAATGTGAAGGCTTGAGCCTCCTTTCAAGTAGGATCTAAGGCAGAGAAGTGAGAAATTCCTGCAGGAACGGGCTGAAGGAGGACCATACGGGTGGCTCCGGGGATAATACACTAGTGGTCAGTGGCTTTACAGGAGTCAAATCCTGGAACTGGGAATAAAGAATGGTGACATCTATGATGAAAAGGAAACAGGACAGGCCTCTTTCAAGGGAAGATTTAGGCCCTATGGTCAGCTCACAGGGTCTGCGATGAGAGAAGCCTCTGCTGCCATCAAGACCTCAATGGAGAGCCCAGTCCTTCAGGAAGTCCCCTCCAGAGGGCAAGCGGGATGGAGCTGAGAGCTGGGCAGGGGAACAGCTTCACTACCTGGGGCTGGTCTTTCCTGCACAGCTCAGAGAGGGATTCTTCAGGTCTGGAAATGGGACATGCCAGAAAGACTGAGCCGGGAAACCCAGTACCACCAGAAGAGAGAAGCAGCCAGCCCCTTCCCTGCAGCCCAACTGTCTGCCTGTCCCCCAGTGAGAGTGCAGGGTTCCAGGTCCTTGGGTAGGAGGAGACCCAGGGCTCAGACCTGGGGTCATTTGCAGCCCTGCTTCTTGCTGGCTATGTTACCCTGTTACTGATGCTCTCAGCTTCAAATACCTGCCTGCTTTGCTCCTGTTGATTGAGCTGAAGGAGCTGTTGCAGGAAAGCTCATAAACTTCCACTTGCACAGCCTGATTTTGGGAATAAAACATCTCATGCAATCCTAAACATCAACATATATTGTTTACTCGGCCCCACACCCCCATCCTTCAATGATCTACAATTAAAGGAAGGCCTGGCAAGGCGAGAACATCATGAGAAATATTGGCAAGAAGCCAGTGGCAAATGGGGCCACAGCCAGAGGGTCATAGTCCCAACACCCCACCTTTAGAAGTGGTTAAGGACCCAAAGGAGTGAAGAAACTGCCCTCAAACTTAGGGATGTGTCATTCTGGTCCCAAGGAGCAAAGGCAGAGGCAAGGAGGCTGGTTTTGACTCAACAAAGGGTCTTTTCATGTCATAGCCACCTTCTGGTCTTGGCTGACTCCTGGGCTAGTGCACCC
>RJWH01000566.1:500680-693867 GCA_004363575.1 Solenodon paradoxus
CCCCACCCCCACCCCCCGCTGTCCTGCTGTGGGTCCTGTGGCTTCTTAGGGTTTTGCAGCAATGGAGAGGGATTCAAGTCCCTAACACCCTCCCTCACACCTGCTGACCTTAGAGCTGATGGCTAAGCCATCCTCAGAAGGACCCCATACAGGGCCCACATCCTGAATGACCCTTAGGAGAGGGCCTTCCCTGACTCTCTCCCTCCCCAGGTTCCTAGGGGTGTCAGTTATTTGCCCTCCCAGATCCACTCTCCACCCTTCTCTGCCCTCTGCCTTCTTAGGACTCTCTTGCCCTCTGGCTTCTGGTTCAGCCAGTGAGGAGGCCATATCCATTCACACTCCCTCCTTGCTCCAGGGCTGTGCCTGAAACAATTTCGCCCTCGGGACTAGGCTCGAGGGCCTTCCTTCCACTCTGCTCTCACCACACTCAGGAACATCACTTCCCGCCTGTCCCTTCTGTCCTTGGTGGGAGAGATGAGGTGGGGAGGGGCCAGTAAGGGCTTCCCACTGTTACTTTTGACTGCCATCCTTCCCCCACCCCTTCTGCTTGAGTTTCCAAGAATACTTAATCAGAAACTAATCATTCAAATGCCTCCAGGAGTGAAGCTGGTCATCTGAATTTGTTTCCCTGCTTGGAGCTTGGGGGAAATGATGCCCCTGACAGTGTCTGAGTCTAGAGTGGGAGGGGCATGTGACACCCTGGGGTGCACAGACCCCTTCTGAGGGAGCCCACACTTCTCAGTTCTGGCTATGACGGATACCCAGCAAGTGGCCAGTTTTCTACTTTTTTCAAGAGAAGCAAAAAATCTAGACTTCTTCATAAAATAAATCCATTTCTAATGGAGGCTCAGATTTACAAACATTCTGTGGTCCCACCAGACTCCATCAACCGGTGACCATCCCTTACAGCCTCCACTCTCCGGCTGTCTGCTTGTCTCCGGCCCTGCCGGGCCCGTTCATGCCTCTCTGCCTTCCAGGTTCTATTTGCTGGGAACGACTGCTTTGCTTCTTTGCCTAAACAAACTTCTGTTTCTCCAAAAACAGGCTCATGCCTCATTTGCTCTCTGAGGCCTTCCTGGAGTCCTGGGCAGAGCCTTTCTAACACACCTCGAGTATTTTCTGTGTCCTTCTAGTAAGACACTCCTCTCACTGTGCTGTCACTGTTTGTTGACAACTCCTCCACAGTCATCCTGTGCCCCAGGTCATTCTGTGCCCAGGTTGAGCTCTTCAAGGTCAGGATCCTCTGTCTGGGTCAATGACGCAGCCAAGCATGGAGCCAATGCCTGAGGCATGGAAGGCAATGCAAAATGGCATTTTGTCAAAGTCATCAGAGATATTGGACTTTGGTTGGACTGGGGCATGTCTCTGGAGGCAAGAAAGTAATGTCCTATGGGATCACTGGGTCCTATGGGGCTGCATTGTGGGGATTTGGTGTTGGTTGTAGAGTCAGACACCACACAGGTCAGTTGGGTCTTTGTAACCCTCCCTGGTTCCCTAACTGCCATGAGGAGTTTGCATCTAGGCAGAAACACATTACAAATTCTGACCAGTGACTTACTAAGAACTTTGTCACAGCCTAAGTGGGTTTGACAAGAGTTATTGTCCCCACCACCCCAGTTTTGCTGAAATATAATTGACATATAACTTATGCAAGCCCAAGTATATAGTATGATGATTTTATACATGTATTATTGCAAAATTAAACCACCATTGCTTCACATAATTACCTTTGTGTGTGTGCTGAGAACATTTAAGATCTACTGTCTAGCAACTTTCACTTATAAAATATAGCATTGTTAGCTACAATCGCCATGCTATGCTCGAGAGTCCTAGAACTTATTCCTGCATAACTTGAAGCTTATACTCTTTGATCAACATCTCCCTACTTCCCCCAACCCCCAGCTCCTAGAAACCACTATTACTCCTTTTCTAATTAGCTTTTTCAGATTTCTCATATAAATGAGATCATAAAGTATTTGTCTTTCTCTAATTCATTTTAATACCCTCAAGGCCCAGTGTTGTTGCAACTGACAGAATGTCTTTCTTTCTTAGGAATGAGTAATGTTCCATTACATATGTGTGTGTGTGTGTAATCTCATATTTTCTTTATTCATTCATCGATAGACACTTAGGTTGTTTCCATCTCTTAGCTAATTAATGTTAATGCTGCAATGAACATGGGGGGAGGGGTACAGATATCTTTTCAAGATAGTGATTTTATTTCCTTCAGATATATACCCAAAAGTTGGATTGCTTAACTATATAATAGTTCCATTGTTTAAATTTTGGAGGAATCTCTGTACTGTTTTACATAGTTGATGCACCTATTTTCATTTCCACCAACAGTGAGCACTGTTCCCTTTTCTCTACATCTTCACCAATACTTATCTTTTGTCTTGTTAACAATAGACATCCTAATAGTCAAGAGGTGATAGCTCCATAGAAATGCAAATAAAAACTCACACCAGTGAGAATATCCTGTATCAAAGACCAGAAGCAGCAGGTATTGGGGGTGGTGGCGTGGAGAAAAAGGAGCCTCCTGCACTGTGGGTGCTGATGTGAATTGGTGCAACTTCTTTGGAAAGCAGTATGCAGATACCTCAGACAAATAAAGATGGATCTACCACTCCACTAAGCAATCCCACTCTTAGGCATATTAGCCAGAGGACACAAAATCTCTAACCAGAAAAAATATCTACACTCCTGTGTCTATAGCAGCACAGTTCACAATAGCCAAGATTGGAAACAACCTAAATGCCAAATAACAGATGAGTGGATAAAGAAGCTGTGGCATATATACGCAAGAGAATTCTTTGCAGCTACAAAAAAAAAAAAAAAAAAAAATGAAATTGTGCCCTTTGCAATAATCTGGATAGAATTGGAAGGGATCATGTTAAGCGAAATAAGTCAGAAAAAAAAAAAAAAAGAGAAGTATAGGATAGTTTCCCTTAAGTGCAATGTAATGAAATGAAACATCTAGATAAATCCCATTAAAAACTCTCAGGACACAAGATGATGACTGTGGGGTGGGGGTAGGAGGCGGGGAGGGACAGCAGGATGGGGAGGTGGCGGGAAAGGGCGCTGGGACTCCAGTGGAGGCTATGGTGGGTATTATAGATAGATATGCACTGTCAGTATTCAAAAATGAATGTAGCATAGTGAAAATAAATACTTTTTTTTAAAAAAGAGGTGATGTTTCACTGTTGTTTTGATTAGTACTTCCTTTATGATTAGCAATGTTAATCAACATTCACATACCTATAGACGATTTGTGTATCTTCTTTGGGAAAAAAACTGCCTATCCGGGTCCTGGGCCCATTATTTAATCAGATTATTTTTTTGCTATTGAGTTGCATGAGTTCCTTATTTTTTGTGGGGGTGGGCTATTAACCTCTTATCAGATAGATGGTTTGCAAATATTTTCTTCCTTTCTATAGATTGCTTTTTCATTTTGTTGTTTCTTTTGCTGTACAGAAGTGTTTTAGTTTGGGATAATCTCACTTTGCTTTTATAGCTTATGCTTTGATGTCATAACCAAGAAATCATGACCAAGACCAAGAATGGTTTCTCCAAAGAGTTTTACAGTTTCAGATATTAATTTGTCTTTAATCCATTTGGAGTTTTTTTTGTGTGAGTGGTATAAGATGGGCTCAATTTCATTCTTCTGCATTCTGTTTTCCATTAATATTCATCCCTCATCATTAATTGAAGAGACCATCTTTTCCCCACTGAGTAGCTTTACCGAATTTGCATATTTATTCTCCACCACCATATTTGGAGGTATCCCCATTTTATAGTGGAAGAAACAGAGGTGCACAGACATTAAATAACTTACCCAAGGTCACAGAGCTAATAAGTGATAGAGCTAGGATTTGAGCCTAGACAGACTGACTTCTAAGCTGCTAACCTACACTGCAGCAAACAGCGGCAGGAGAGTGGTCAGATGACTCCATGGTTTGGGGGATCCACAGAGTTTTTGTGTCCCTTCCTGCCTTCCTACTTCCTCCACCACATTATCGAGAGAGGAACAGGAAGACTTACAGACTGGATATAAAAGGGACACTGGGGGAAATATCTGGGTTATATTGACCACACCATCTTAACTTTTCTTCTTTTACTTCAAAAACCGTGGGAGCCATGGAGGCTCCGGGGACAACTGTATACACCTTCTCTAAGCATAGACTTGTCTGCCTACCTTCAGGGTGTGTCCAAGAAAGTGGTTCTTCTCATTTCCAATTTTAAACGAAATAAATGTCTGTGTAACCTGTCCTTTTCATCCCTTCATCCTCTACATTTTGATGGACTGCTATTTTCAACAGGATCAGAAAAGCATTTCTCACATTCTGTGACCTTCTGCCTGCTTAAGGCTATGTGGACATAAATACCTCCTAACTGAATATGATTGGCTGATCTCTGCAGGGTAATTATGGCCCTGTCCAGCCCTTATTCCCTCAATATATATTCAAGTACACACCAGATTATTTCCATCTGGGGAGGGAAGTACAGATGACATAATTCTAGAAAAGGCGTGTTGAAAAACCAACTCCAGTGTCTTTGAGCTGAGCCTTGAAAAATCAGAAACACTCAGAAAGCATTCACTCAGTGACTAGGGCATTTCCTTAAGAAAATATTTGAAATATTGGCATAGAATAAAGAGTGCGTATCAAACATCAGATGTAACCCTTTTCTCACAAAGTCATGGACTTTGAAACAGAAAAAATCTAAAGGTTGGCCCCCAAAATGTGCAATTCGCATTTTTTAAAGACAATATACTAAAACTAGGACTTAGCCGTATGAATTTAACCAGCTTCAACAAGAGCATAGCACTGTTTTATTTAAACACTTTGTTTTATTAAGAACTCACAAATAACTTAAATCAGGAAACATATAGGTAAATATAGCTAAAACCAACTACAAAATAAGCAAAAAGAAGACTGCATATTAAAATGCTTAAGCTTTAGCCAGTTGATACTCAAAAGCAGGATCATCTATTATTTAATTAATTTAACCAAAGAACAAATGAAATTACGAAATATTCAACTCAATAATTTACAAAGGACCAACAGAATGCCTAAAGAAACCAGAAGAAAGAAAAATAATAGGTAAAAGCATTAGTAAATAAAGCAAAAATGGAAAAGCACTGGATTCAATAAATAAATTCAAGAGCAATTTCTTTGCGGAAAAAAATAAATCAGGTAAATTCAAACAAGGAAAAGAAAAACAGATAAAGAACTCCAAAACTCAGAATTAAAAATGATAAAGTCCTACAGCACTTTATAGTATATTTTATTTGCAAAGAATGATAATTAATTATGCTAATGACTTTAAGAGCTCAGTGAAATGACCAATTTCCTACTAAAAAGGTAAATCACCAAGGTGACCCTGCAACAAGCTTTGGAAAGCTTAAATAAGCCAGCCACACTGTCCAGGAAAAATCTGGAAAATTTGTCTATGTAACTCCCCTTTGCTTAGAGGACTTCAGGCCCAAATCAGTTTACTGGGAATTTTTCTTTCCTATTCTCTCCTTCTCTCCCCTTGCTTTACCACTCCTCAGACTTCTTATAAAAGTTATGTCCCAATCCAAGAAAAAAAAAGAACTAAAAAGAGATGTGCACCTGTCTTATGTATATGGATACAAAATCCTCAACAAAACACCAACAGTATTACTGAATCCAGTAATATGTAAAGAATTATAACCGTGACCTAATAAGAGTTTTCTTTCATTTGGTAAAAAATGGCAAATAAAATTTAGAAAAATGAGAGTAATAATAGAAGTAAAACTCTATAACCTTAAAACTTATTATGAAAGTGTGATAAATGATAGGGTATAAGTATAAAAATAGAAGAAACAATGCAACTGTTTATATATATGCATGTGTACATATATATGTACATACATGTACATGTATGATGGAGTCATAAATTCTAATAATAGTGAAGTATAAAATGGTAAAGAAGTACAAAATATGTATGTATTTTACCAAACCTTATTGATGGAAAACTTTCCAACTGGGAAATGACTAAAAATATCACAGAGGAAAAGATGACATTACTATATGCAAATATTTAATATTTTATATGTAAAAATAAAAAGGCAAAGAACACATACAATTGCAGCTTTGACAAAAAAGGATGCAATAGTTTCTTATTTTACAGTTAACTCCTATGGACATGTTTTCACAGTCAAGTTCATGGGCTTGTAATTAAGTCCTGGCTTCCCCACTGTGGACTGTTGGTAGGTTACTTCTCTGGACCTCAGTTTCTCCATTATTCAGGTGAGGGTATTAATTCTACCTAATTCAGGGAGGTTTTATGAAGCTTAACTGAGTTAATGCCTAAAAGCTCTTAGTCCAAAGACTGGTATAGCCACTACTCAATAAATAGCTATTGTATTAATAATTTTTAGCAATACAAGCAGTCTGTTTGTTTTGAGGGCTTGCCCTCATTGATCTCTGGGAATCGTGTTACATGTACATAAAACGGAATCTCATGGCACGCAGGTGTGTTGGTGAGTGATCTTTAGAGCTGGTTCCCACTGTCATGTCAAGTGTCTGTTCAAAGAACACAGAGGCAGAGGAGCCAAGTGTTCGCAGGTGAGCTGGGCCAGCCAGGTTTCATCATGCCAGTTGCCTGGGAAATGCATTCAGCCCTGTGCCCAGCAACTCAGCAATCATTGCACAAGGCGCAGGGAACACGCCCTGGGGGAGACGCACGTAGTCACAAAGCAGGTATAGTGTGCCTGCCAGGGCCCCCACCCCTAAACCGGAGGGCAGTGAGAGGTGACATACACAAAGATGAAGCCAAAGGACAACTTCATTCCTAAGGAACTCCACAGGCCCTCCTCACTCACAGGCCTTCCTGCTGCCCCTGCAGCACCTGCCCAGGAGGGGCCGGCGCGAGGGCCCCACAGCATGGACTGAATGACCTTCAGCAGCTGCTGCTCAGGCAGCACTCTGAGTCAGCCTTCCAGCGCTGGGCATGCATTTGCCTAGATTCTTGCTTCCACTCCTCACCCAGCCACCTGAGAGTAACATTAGCAGGAGCGAGTGTAGAAACTTCTAACTACTCTCAGAGCTGCGAAGGACCTTGGGCGCATGTCTGGCTTATAGCTACTAAGTGTTCAATACTTACTTCAGTAAACTGGCCCCCAAAGGAATCATACTCAGGGCAAGACTTCAGTTTGGTTTCAGAGTTTTAGTTCCACTTAAAGATCTGCAATAACTGACTTAGCTCGCTCCCTTCCCCCACCCCCAAGCGAGGGAGGCAGGCTTTCTTCCCCAAAGCATGACAGGTGACATTTCAGTCCAACACAGTCTGTAGAGCACCCTGCCAAGATTCAGGAGAGTGTTTCATCCTGACAGAATTACAACAGTGGGGGTTACATGGGACATGACCCTGGCACTAGACTTAGATCATGGCCCTAAATTTGCAGAGAGCTTTTATTAATGGGGGCAATGTCCCCAACCTGCTGTCAGGAAAGGCTGTAAAAGGACATGGGGGATGATAAGGAAAAAGATTTTAAATTAGTGCTTTTTCTGGACAGCAGGATAGTGAAGGATTTTCATTTTCTTCTTCATGCTTTTCTGAATTTTCTAGAGTATGCTTTTGAACATTTATTATCACATTACATAGGTTTGAGTTGTGCATCAGAGTGACACTGCCTTGTGCATAATTCAGTAAGTCCACTATTTCAGTTTTTCCTTCACTATTCAATGAATCCCCTTTACCCAGTTTGCCCAGACACCTTCCCGCTTCTCTCCCCGCAACCTATAGAGTTGTTTTCATGTTTGTTACCAAGGCCAGAAGCTCCTGTCTCCCACTCCCTGAATCTTAACCCACCCACTCTGCACTCCTAACCCCAAATGCCTCTGTTCCCAGGTCCCGGTTCCACATGTGTGTCCTTATAATGCACATGCATGACAAGCAAAGGGATACTTCTTTTCATCATATTTCAGCCTTCTTTTTGAGACATCAGAAGACCTATCTGTCAGACTGCTCCCATGTGGCAACAATCTCTTGGTCTGTCAAGAGCCAACCCTTTAGACAAACACCCTTTCTTTCCAGGTCACTTTCCCCTGATACAGTCTGAAGTCTCCCCAACCTAGAGATTGATTTTTCAATAGAAAACTGTTTTTCTTTTTCCACTCCCATAAGAAAAACAGAAGGTAAACCAAGAAGTCCATCTGCAGCAAGAAAAACTAGACAACATCTTTCCATGGGAAATAAAGACTATAAACCACCAACAGCCTGTTTCATTCATTTACATCACTTGCCCCATCTCAGATCAAGATGATAGCCAAAAGGCCTTTTCTGCTGGAGGCTCATGGTTTCTGGATGTGCTCGTCACTGTCTGGCATAAGAGTAGAAGGGAGGCTCTCTGACCTGTGTTCTAGCTCCTGAGCCCCCTTTTCTCCAGCAGACTAAGCTGCAGATTTTGTATTCCGTAATACACCCCGAAACCCACAGGCTTGACCCTGGGGAAATCAGAGAAACAAACAGCACAGGGAAATTACCTATGACCCCAGGACTGCAGCAGGAAATAGTCACCCCCACCTGCACTGGTCACATCCTACCTGCATAATGTTTTGGGCTGAAAGAAACTTAAGGCCCCACTAAAAGTGATTTATATAATAAGTTTGTTATGGGAGTTTGGGGTATTGGGGTAGGTAGCGCCCAGATTTGGCTAATTCACAGAGTTGCTGACACCTCCAAGGACCCAAGTGCTTTCCATCTTTCTGCTCTGCCATCCTTGACATGCTGGTGATCTCGCCCTCACTATTTTAAATTGGCTGCTGTAGTTTCAGGATTCACATAATGCTTGACAACATCTGCGAAAAGGAAGATTTTTTTTCTTCCCATCATTGAATCCTCACTTAATGTGCTGAGAGATTCTTGGAAAATGACTTTAAGCAAAAGAATGTCTAATGAAAGCGGGTCTTCCAATAACTTGTTTAGTTCATTGTGGGCTGAGATTATGTTTTTCTCACCAATGTTAAAACAAAGTCCCTGAACTAAAAGACTGCTATGTGAGGACCTGCTATACATCTCTTTTCAGGGGGGAAGAAAATCTTTAGCAGAAGCCCTCACCCCCAGCCTCCCAGCAGACTCCCCTGAAGGCTCAGTGGGCCTGAGCTAATTACCAGAAAGGAGACATACCGGGACTAATTTGAACCACTCAGAATTCTCCGCCTGTGGCTTGTGGCCCAAGCAGCTTCACTGAGCATGTGAGAAGGTAAATAAGCAACACCACTGCAGGAAGAATTATAATTAAGAAAGAGCAGGAATGACCACTGAGTGGGTAACTCACAGCATTTTCCATTTTGCCTATGCAAGCTTCAAGGCCCACCCTGAGTCCATCCTAGAGCCCCCACCCCACCCCACCCGGAAAGCACCCAACTGATTTGAACCAAGAGGGCTGACTGCCTGAATGTCTGCTTTGTAACTAATAATTCACAGTCTTATGGCATTTTTGAGTGCACTTGACACAAAGATCAAATCGATTCTCACTGAATGGAAAGTGAATGAATGGGTGAATAGATGAAAAAATGGTTATACGATTAAATGACAGAGAGGGCTGTGACAGGTAGGCAGGAGGCCAATGCCTTCACCTAGGAAAGAACTTAGACCAAGGAGGGGATAATGAGTGGGAAAGTGGATCATATTTCAGAGGCATTTGGTAAGAGCTACTCACTGGTGAAGTGAGGAGGGAGGAAGGACTGGGTGCGGGGAGGTTGATTATACCTTGGTTTTCTAGCTTGGTCTCTATAATTCTATTCATAGGAAAGGGAAGCCAGGGGATCCCAGAGCCTTGGCAGTACCACCTTTCTTACTGCATTTCTCACTAATCCTTTAGGTACAAGGGGATACTTTATGGGCAACAAGAAAAAGAGTCCAGCAGTGAGAGTGGAATCAAGATTCTCAAAATAAGGCCAGAGACAGAGGACACCTGTAAGAAGGCCTAATATTTGGGTTACATCCAATCACTGGAAACTCCCTGAATACAAAGCACTTTCTCAGGCCCTAAGGAGAGAGGGGACCTCTCAACAGCTGGACAGGTCTGCTGCCACACTAACTCTAGTGCCAGAATCAACATCCAGGCTGAAGACATAGCCCACAAAGCACTGAGGTCACATGCTGCTGGGGTGGCAAGAGGGACAGTCCCAAACACTGCAGCAGAAAGTGAATTGGGAAGGACCTCAAACTTTTAATTAAATCAGTTTGACCTACCCATTGTATTTTAATTTTCTCTAACTTAAAAAAAAAAGGGAACCCAGAGGCATTTGGAAGCTCAGGCTTGAAGTGTAGAAGGAACTGAATCAAAATCATCTCTAATCTCTCTAATGTATCTAAGAATGGAAATGTAGGCACGAACTGGCAGTTACAGTCAGAAAGACCTTCCGATGCTGAATAAAGTCCACCTGCATTTCTGTCAGGAACTCACTTAGCCACCCGTCTCAATAGACTGACGGTTCAGATTTAAGCCTTTCCTCCTTTCCACAACACCTCAGTCTTCTCTGGCTTGAGTAAGCTTGACTCATTTGCTCTTCTAAACTCACGCCTTTATTCAGTTTTGCTCATTTTGGTGACTTGTTTCCTGTTTCTCTTCTGTGGCACCTCCAGATTGCTTCAGAAAGATTGGGGCAACCCCAGTCATGCCCCATGCAATAAAGAACTTGCCATGCCATCTGGATTCCTTTTTCCCTGAAAAACAGGCAAAGGATATATGCAGGCCTGTCAAAGAAGAACCACAATTGACCAGTATCATATGTGTAACTTTATTAATAAAGACTTGCAAATGAACTAGGTAGCATTTTTATGGCTGTCAGATAAGCAAAGATAAAATAATTCCTCACATCCAGTGTTGGTTGAGGGAGTTTTCAAATTCTATTTGTAGGAACAGAATTTGAAACACTTATGGCGGGAATAACCTGACAGCTGTGTGTAAGTGTAAGACATGTAATCACAGTCACCCCCCTATTCCACTCTTGTGAATTTACCCTTCAGAAATGTTAGTGCAAATGTATAAATAAATATGAAAAGAAATGGAAATCTAACCACCCAGTAATAAAATCTGGTTAAATAAATATGGCATAGATATACAATGGAATCCTATGCAGCCATTAAAAAGAATGTTTAAAAAAAATATGTAGATCCTAATCTGCAGAGTTAGAATAATATCTAGGATCTACTATTAAGTGAAAACAAATTCAAAATTATAAGTGAAGCATGGGGTGTGCCCTGGTAGAATAACAGTTAAGTCAACCACCTCCGAAGGAGTGCATACCACATACCCCTGGGTTCAAGTCCCAGGTTCAGGGATAAAACAACCATTATGAACAATTAAATAAAAATGAAATAAAGATGCTTCCTCCTGTCTCTTCCTGCCTGCCTACTGGCCTTCATTACTGCCTGCATCTTTCCTTAAAAAAAAAAAGAAAGAAGTAAAGCATGGGTCCATTTTTAATGTGTGTGTACCCATGCGCACCTATGGAGAAGTACTTTGTGTACATGCAGAAAACCCACTATAAAACAGTGGTTCTAGAGTGAGGACCCTGAATCAGCAGCAGCAGCATCACTAAGGGATTTATTAGAAATGCAAATTTTCCAGGCTCATGCCAGACCAGCTAAGTCAGAATCTCTGGAGTGTGGCCTAGCAATTCAATTTGCATGCTTCCAGCTGATTCTATGGCTCACTAAAATTTGAGAATCACTGCTCAAGAAAGAACATTTATCTAGAGGTGGAGAGAGAAGAGGCATGACATAGGGATAAATTTCTACTTACTTATTTCTGTACTGTTAAAAAAATCAGGTTTATGAAAAATGCTTCTCAAAATCCTGTACACATCTTATTACCTATTGAGTGAATCAACTCTGCTCTGCTTTAGGAAAATCTAACGTGTCAAATTCAGGTTTGAGAAGCTAACAAGAGATCCTTAATAAATAAAAATAAATAAATAAAATATAAGTAAAAAGAGCTCCTTTTTATTACTGAAGGACTTCTGATATTACTGGAATGAAAACATAATCATGTATCAGGACTTGAACTTGGCTCTGCTGTGTGAGCTGAGGAAAGGGGTCACAATCTCTGATCCTTGTTGCCTCATCTGCAACTGAGGATGACAACAATCACCATGTCTCCTTGCAGGATACAGGGAGGAGCAGGTGACACATGGAAATGTCACTACTGATTGCCATGTTATTAGCACCACGTTTTCTTTTTTAAACATCAGCACACCCTCATCAACATGACCCACTCTCTCAATCTCTCAGAAACATTGTCACTTCGCAAAATCATCCCAGAACAATCCTCCTAGGATAGCCCTTGACACACGCCTGCCCCAATGCTTCTCACTACTGAAACGTGTGAAATCGTGATGAGCCAGCGAATAAGTGCAAATGATTTCTTTCCACCGATTCCCAAGCCCTCCCGCCCATCTGCCTCAAGCCTGCTTTGTGTGGTGTGTCTCTTTTACAGTCTGTGAAAGGCCTTCTTCTTGTCTCTCTCACCTCCCTGTCCTCAGACAACAAAGCAGCCTTTTCTGTTTGCACAAAGTGCTGGTTGCTTTCTTGATCCATGAGAAAACGTGGAACAGAGGGACAATAATGTGCTACTTCTTTCTGCTCCAATAAAAAAGTTATGAAACAGAAGCCTGGGGCCAAAGCAGGCTCACTGTCGTGTGTTTCGACAAAGAATTGTTTCTGTAACAATTCTGTAAGCACAGTCCCCAGGCAGATGGCGGTAAACGTGTCCAAGTGGCACAGATCATCTCAGTGAGACAGTCCTGCCCTGTCCCTGGTAGCCTGGACTCAGGATCCAGCTTGGAACCCAGAGTAGCAGGCCCCAGCCTTCCATTCAAAAGGTCCCAACCACCCCCATGGAAAAGGGGTACAGAATAGCTGCCAGCAGCAGCGTGGGACTGGAGACCTCTGGTGCTGCCCACAGCTCCCCACCCCGTCCTGCCAGCCTTCTAGGGTCTCCCTCTGGCTACAGAGAAGCTGCTAGAACAAATATGGGGGTCGTCTCAGTTTCCCTGACTGACATATTGATTTGATTTGATTTGACCTTCTCCCATTTCTTCACACAGGCCCTTTAAAGAGGTGCCTATGGGTACAAACTTGCACATCTCTCTCAGCCCCCAAAGGTCAGCAGGAGTCCAAGTCCAAGCTTTACCATTTACCAGCCCATGATCCTGGGAAGCTGACCTAAGCATTTGAGCCTCAGTTTTAGCAGCTGGAAAATGGTCATCATAATTGTTGCATAGCTGGGTTGAAAGGGAGCATCAGCAAGGCAATAATGTTAGTGAGAGGCCTTGGTTCAGCGTTGATGGTTCTCAGACTGGCTCCTGGCCTTTTGGAGACTCCGCAACCCCAGTGTCCTGAGTTCATATCTGATGGTATTTCCACATGTGGTGGGGAGAGGGCCAAGACGGCAGCACATCAGGCATGGATGTGCCCTACTTGGGCTAGAGGAACTCTGCTAGGAGCAGTTTCTCTCTCTCTCTCTCTCTCTCTCTCTCTCTCTCTCTCTCTCTCTCTCTCTCTCTCTCCCCCTCCCCCGCCTTTAAATAAATTATTCCTATGCTTAAAAAAGACCAGGCTAGGCTGGAGTAGAGGTGAGGGTATTTTGAATGTGAAAAATTGATCTTCTACGTGTTACAAACTATACTTGTTATTGGTGATATAAGGAAATAATGATAAAATACAAAATTTGTTCACCTTATTTCCAAAAAGAAAGCATTTCTCTTTTTCCTAGACTTCTTACTTCTTGCTGTATCACTGACCTTCCCCATGCAATGTTCCCCCAGAAACCCGGGGTCCCTCAAGGTGACTCAAGCCCTTTCGATCATATTAAAATGTGTCCCTTGTGTCCAATGTGTGTGTGACATTCCCACCTCCCTACTTCCTCCCCCAGCACCACTATGGGACCTGGAGTCCAGAACGTAGCAAAAAGCGTAATTCAAGCCTGCAAACGCCGGACTACGTTCCTCCTCTCCTCCTCTCTTTCCTCTCTCTTTCCCTCCTCTCTGCAGCCCATACCTCTACTCTTCTGCCAGAAACAGAACTGGGCTGAGAGTCCTTCGATGCTCATCCTGGCTTTACACCCAACAAGTGATGTGGCCCCAGGTCAGTTCGTTAAGAATTCTGGGCCTCATTTTCCTGGCATAAAGTGAAGAGATCAGAGTAGCTGTCGTCATTTTCTCTAATCCCTAATCTCTACTGCATTATGGACACCCATAGACCTTTGGTCTTAAAGTTTGCGTATGACTGACAAAGGCTACCTGCCTTCTCAGAACAGGGGCAAGAGACTATGCCAAGGTGTCTACATCTTCCTTGTAGGTGACTTTTCAAGTTGTGTCTAACGAAAGGTGCAGGCAGGAATGAAGGTGAGTAGGCACCCAGGCAGGAAGAGAGAGGAGGAAGAAGCATTTATATGTCCATGTTAGTTGTTCACACTGGTTGTTTCCCCCAGGACCCAGAACTCAGGAGTATGTGGCCTGCATCCTTTGGCGGCGATTGACCAAACAGCTGTTCCACCAGGACAATCCAGGTGATTATTTTAAAGGGAAATAGCTTTAAATAATTTCAGGGTTATAATTCAGTGTTGGGATGAGCTGGAGGTGAGGTGTTTTTTAAGTTTCCAGCTAAAATTATGAAATTGTATCTGTCTTCTTCCATGCCATTAATATTTGCTTTATGTATTTTGAAGCTCTTTTATTAGGTAAATATATATTTATAGTTATATGTCTTCCTAACAAATTGACCTTTTTCACATGGTGTAATATTCCTCCTTATAACTGGTAATGTTCCTTATTCTGAAGTCTACCTTATTTCATATTAACCTAGCTACTTTATCTTTTTTTTTTTTTTAATTACTGCTTGCCTGGTGTATTTCTCTGTTGCTTCTTACTTTTACTCTATTAATGTCTTTATATTCAAACTAGTTTTTGTAGACAATATAGCCAAACTTGTCTTTCTAATCTGGAATCTGTCTTTTATTTGTAATATTTAGACATTTACATTTGATATCGTCATAAATATGATCGGATTCAACTCTACTATCTGATCACCTGTTCTATATGTTCTTTTTTTCTCTTTTCCCACCTTCTTTTGGATTAATGAGGCTTTGTTTTTTCAATAGTTCTATCTCTACTACCAGCTTAATAGTTATGCCTCTTTGCTATCCTTCCAGTGACTGCAATGTAGAGTCTATCCTCAAATCTCGTCAGACCACTTCAAGTCTAGAAATAGAATCTTACAACAGTATATTTCCAGTCCTCCTGCCCACCCTTTGTGCTATTTTTTCTAAAATCTTACTTCCACATGAAAGCCCCAGGCAGCTTTCCTTCCCCTCCCCTAGTAGCAAGTGACTTTCACTTCTCCCCCTTGAGCCTCTTTGCCTAGGACCAGGGGATGGGAGAATTTCCTTCCTCCCCCCAGGCCCAGAAGCAGGTGGCTTTTGCTTCACGTGAAAGAAGGCTCTAGGAAATAAGCGGGGTTCCAGGCCTGGGTACCACAGAGGGGAGGGCTCTGTCAGGTCTCCTCCCACCCCAAGTCTTCTTCATGAGCACTGGGGGAGTTCATACAAAAGAGCTGGTGAGTACATGTGTCTCCCTGGGGTCTGGGGTTCCAAGGGGATTTTAAATTGTCATAGTAGAACCACATTTGGCTCTTAGGAATTCGTGATAATTTCAGCTTTCTTTTTAACTGTTCTTTTTGCAACTCCTTTTCCCCATCCTCTAACAAAAATCTTCTAACAAATGTTTTATCTGTCCTGCCTCTCCTCCAAGAAGTCTTAGAATTTAGTTCATCTGGTGGATTTGAGACCTCAGCTCTCTAATGAGCTCAGAAACATTTATGACCTTTGAAAAATCTTTCTCCAGCTTTCTCTCATTACTCGCATGTGCACAAATTCTTGTGGCTTTTTACAATCTAAAAAGAAGTGATCTTTTTGTGAGAGTTCTTTATTGGAATAGGATTTAGGTATTACCATAAGCTGAAACACGTTAGACACAACTCTACTTCCATCCAAATACATAAAAGATCTCTCATGTTGAGCAATTTGGTCTAAAACTTCCTGTTTCAAATCTTAGGCAATATTTTCTAAGCATCATTCAACAGTTTGCAATATTCTTTTCTGACAGATACACGCATCTTGGTTTTCTGCCAGACTGTTCTCTATATGTTTCAGCCATGAAATCAGGAAGTAGTCTTCCATACTCTTTGATTTTTTGTCTTTTAAAAGAGACTTTAAACATGTATTAAGTTTCATAAACTTTCCTAACATACAGGACTGATTTTTCTTACTTTAAACATTGCTGAAAAACTGTAGAGACCTGTCTCTACAGACACAATTCTTAGGGGTGCTTAGTTTTTAGGTTCATTACTAAATATGATAGTTTTACATGATTAGCCATCATCTAAAAAAATGCTATAAGCTTGGAGGGTCACCTTTAAAAACACTGAAGTTTTAAATATAAGCAGATGACAAAATGATAGAAAACACCTCCACTCCCATGGTTGTATCTTTTTTTTCATCTGCTTGTATTTAAATTTTAGTATTCTTTTCAATCCATGGCCTCTATTTAAAACCCTTGTCCACTTTGCAAGGATTATTTTTAAATTCCTGTGTCCATTTGCATCTATTGCACTTTGTCTCAATATGTTACAAATGAGCACACGAAAGCCTGAGGATGAGACTGTCGACCTGTGTAGTTAAAGCCATTCTGCCCACAAGGTGCGTCACATGCCAGGTATGAAGGGATTAGTTTCCATTCAATACAAGTATGCTTAATTTCTTTCTTATTTCATATATGAGAAAATAATTATCAATAGAAGTCCTAGTATGTTCTTCCTGCTCCCCAGTGGATCATCCTTTGGGATCTCACACCCCACTTTGGGGGCATCAGTGTAAAGCACATAGTGGGTACTTCACACATAGTAGGTGCTTAGTGCAAATTCTCTTGGAGTTGGGGCAGATATGTTTGGAAAAAGCCCTTGGGAGGTCATCCATCCCCCAGCTGTCCAGGATGAATTTATATCTGTAGCAAGAGAACTCGGGGAGGAACAAGGAAAGGTGGGGGTGACTTGAGAACTCTTGAGCATGGACAAGGCTTGTGTGAAAGCAGAGCCTTTAGACAAAGGATGAGAGTGCCTGCATCACCCCGGCGGGGTCCCCACAAAGGCCACAGGCATGGGGATGGCCATCAGAAACAGCTTCTCCAGGTGTTCTTAAAGGCAGACTCTCCAGAATAGGAGTGAAGAGGACTCTGAGAGCCCAGGCTGCATCCAGGCAATCTGAAAACTGAACAGCTGCCTTTAACAGACCCGAGCCAGTGTGTCCCTATAGACTGGAGCCTCCATCAGATGCCCAGCAACATAGATGTCCCTGACTCCAAATACAGCTCTCCTCCTTCCTAAGTGTTCTCTTACAAACAAAGTAGGTGGAGACACTACAGCAAAACCACCAGCCTGAGGCTCCCGCATCCCCAGATGGGATCAGGAATATTGCCGCTTCTGGGTCTGGACAAACCTCATAGACCTGCTTCTCCTCCATCATCCTCCCCAGAGAGGGAATGGAATCAGCCCTGTGGCTCCTCGGAGGGCAGTTGACAAGGAGTCTCTGTGCCCACACAGGGACAGCTTGTATGCTGACTGGCAGCCCAGGGCCCTTGATAAAGCCACACAGGGACAGCCTCTTTCAGGCAGCAAGCATCGCGAGCAGAGCGCTTATTGGCCTGTAGCAGTCCTGTGAAGGTAAGTTCCTGCCTTCTCCCTCCAACCCACTTCAGTAACACAACCTAAATAACTGCTTTCATGTTAGGCTCTGAAGTGAGCCAAGGTTCGGGAAGCTCCTGGCTTTTAAGATGTGGCTTCCCTCCTGCTTTGAATGGTCTCCTTTGACTAACCCTAAACCAAGCTATCAATCATGCAAAATTTATTGAGCACTTAACATTTCATTTCACTGTAGCAAACTTTTTTTTAACATGCTCATTTGTACCCAACTGCAAGTTTCAAACAGAGACAAGCTAGAAAACAGAGGCATGGGACTCCAGAGCTAGAAGAGACAGTAGCTTAATTTCCATTTTAAAGGGGACAACATAGAGACCCAAAAGATTGAACTACCCTGCCCATAGGCTTCCAGCTAGTCACAGTTAAAAAAAAAAAAAAGATCCAGCATTAGAAATTGGATATGCTGATTCATAAGGTCTGGAGAAGGCCCAGAAATCCGCATCTCTAATAACCCCTCCCCAGCCCCACATAGCTATGCTGAAGCAGATGACACTCTTTGAGAAACATTGGTCCAGTCCAAATTTGCAGTAAATGCCATATTTGGTGATGCCATGCCACCTGAGCTGAAGTAGGTTCATTGCTAAGACAATGCACACCTTCTAAGATGGCAGTGTCTTCCACTGCCAATGGCGTTTATCATTAGAAAGTTCATCCTTACAGGACGTGCTTCAGGGTGATGCTTTCAGGTCCTGGGAAGACCTGTGCTCAGGAGACGCTGTGTGATGTGAGTGTAGGCCATGGAGGCAGGACTTCCAAGACAGGTATTCTTCATGGGGACCTGAAACCAGAGCCAATTGGCACTCAGGTTCAATAAACATTCCCAGGGGCCCAGTGAGTTGTCTACTCTCAGAAGCTGTCATTTGTTATTCCCAAGAGAGAAAAATGGATTCATTCCCTTTGTCACCATCCAATTCTGAGTCCCCCATTTGGTTAACCTGCCCACCTAGCAATGACTACCATGGAGTGTCTCCCAAACTTCCCTGCAGCAAGGATGAACTCTGGCCCCTCACCCCTCAGTGAACTCACTGAGACCTCCAGCTGCTGCAACCTTGGCATCAGCCACCTCATTCACAGATACACTCTCCTTGGGCTCCCCGCTCAGTGACCAAGCAGAGTGAGGGCAGCAGAGCTGGACTGTTTTTGCCTGACTGTGGGCTCTTCTAACAGGCAGCCCTGGTCGCAGACTCCCCGCTCATCTGATTGGGCTTTTCTGATACACACTGCACTCTTGGGTTTTCCTACTGAATCGTTCTTTTTCTCTCTCCTTTCACTAGTGTCAGAATAGTTTCACGATCTGAAGGATCCTCCTACCTACTCCCGCCTCCTCACGCCTTTATCCTTCACAGTCATTTGCCCAGAGCACCTGTCGCACTTCTGACTCCATCTTGCACCTACTTCCTGAAGAGCACAACTAAATCACCCCCTGATGGTCAATGGCTTCTTTTATGTCCATCCTCACATCCATGTTTGCCTCTGGCTTGGGCACCAACCCTGATCTCATCAGATGTCTAGAGTCACACAACCCCAGATATAATTGCTTTGTGAAAAAATGGATTCTTGAAGCTATTTCCTGAAACAGGACTGTAGGTTCAACAGGCATTTAGAGTTCTGTGGACAATGCTATAAGACTAGAATCAGCCTCCTAAAACTCCCCTTCATAGTACTGGTGGTGACCACCATATTAGGTCTTCCTTCATATTAGGGTATGCACCCTCCAGGGGGAGCACAAGACATCCTCCAGATTGTAGGAGAGGTTGAAATATAAAAACTATTTCTTCTCTTTCCTTCTTTAGAGCCTTATAGCTCTATTAACACACTACATTCAGATTTGCTTGCATGCTTCAAACCCAGGTCACTGAAACTACATACAGTGTCCCTGTGCCAAAGACAGTGGTCACATCATAACTGCTCTGCTGTGGTCAGTTCAGCCCAAGATTATTTCTCAGTAGCCAAACTCGAGTACTCAAGAAAAAAACCTTTTCTTTTTCATAACTCAGTTTCTGATGCCAGGCCTCCTTCCCAACAGAGTTACAGACATTTTAACTTGGTTATCCTTGGTACCTCCTTCCCGCATTTGTCAGACTTTCAGGATTTTACATGGTCAGTGTCAGGCTGTGACTGAGATGGGCTGGAGGGATGCGTTGGGCATTAGCCATCTGTCCTCACAGCTTTTCCCTGAGAGACTCTGCTCCCTGTGCCCCTGGGCCCCAGGAACCAGAGACTCCCTGATGGGACTATACCACATACAGTCAAGGGGACACTGTGCCACAAGTCTTCACACAGCCATGCTCCGGTGCCCACACATTTCCTGGTTAACTGCTGTACATAAGTGAGTAGCCACCTCCAACTCTCCTCTCCTTCTTCTGCCCATTCAGACTGGGAAAATCTTTAGCTTGGGGAAGAGCTCCCTGACTCTGCTCTCAATTCCATTCTCCCTTTGAGCCCCTTAGACTGAATTCCCCTAAAGGACTAGGCTTTCTGAAAAACGCTTACTGAAACACAGGGAAGGGAAAGAGCAAAAGAAAATTAATATCTGAAAATATTATTCAGCCAGTATCCACTACATTATTACATTGAGCTTGATGTTACCAAAATCCCTCAAACCTTTTTCAAGTTGAGACTTCTCTCTCACCTTATACTGATTTTTCAAGTATATGACTTACTTTATCCTATTAATTTTTTGAAGATCTTCCATATTAAATTGTCTCCTGTTAGTTTCAATTATCATCAGGATGTATTTTAAACTTGATTCTGTAACCTAACATAATACATAAGCACCATTCTATTCTACTATCTCTATTCTAAGATGCAGGATTTTTCACATTTTAGTATTGTGGAAATCAAGATTTATCTTATCTATCAGTATCAGCAGAAACTTAAGCACCCAGGCAGAGTTCTGTTAAATTGCTGTTGCTATCAGTCATGCATGTGGGAAATTAACTATGCATAAAAATGTTTGTTCATCTGACTTCTCTTTCAGTTGAATATTTATACTTTAGTGCCGTTCACTCTAATAACTTACATCTGTATTCCTAATTACCCATTAAATAAATACCTTTGAGAAAAGATTACATTATGATGAAGCATTGAAACAGAAAATTCTGTTCCACAGAACTTTCCCTGTAACATACAGAGCAGATTAAACAATCCTTTAGAATAGACTATAGGATTTTCAAATCTAGGAAAGACTGGAGAACCCAATTCATGTTCGTTGTAAAGAATTAGACACAAGGTGTTAGATATCTATCTGTCAAAAGCTCCCAGCTGACTTTCAAAACACATTTTTCAATTTCCAACAATATTAATTCAATGAAATTGAGAATTTAATGAAATTTAAATAAGAGGCAGGTATTCCTTGTTGCCTCTTTCACTTAATTTCTTAGTCTTCAGGGTCCAAGATCTCCAGTTATGACCAACCACCACCTCCTGGGGACATTCTGTGTGACCTCAAACCATTACTGTGGTCCCTTTCCCTGATAAAGGTTGGTTTTAGAGAAAACTCATGCTCCTGTTCTTGCACTGAAAAAGGAAAAGAGCCAAAACACTTCTAGGAAGATTCCTCATTCCTAAAAAAGAAACTAAGAGCCAGCCTCCCTTTCCCTCTGACTGTCACTGCATCTGGATGCAGTTCTGGCACCGCACCATCTACCTGCCACGCCTGACGGAGAAGCCAGCACCTTCAGGACAGAGAGAAGGACACAAGCTGGGACTTTGAGGACTCTGTTGAGTAGCTGAATCAGCCAGCCCTGGAGCCTATTGACCTCATAACTTCCAAAGATGTAAGATAATAAATGTTCTGCCTGCCTGAACTCAGGATGAAGGGCTTGTCACTGTGGTGACTGTCAATGGCTGGAAATGATTTACAAGAATCATTACATTTCAGTGTAACACAATGTTTTGTTTGGGTTTATAGAGTTTGTTATCAATATGGCTCATAGTTGGGGATACTTTAGTATCAAGGAAAAATCATATAGAAGTGTTCCTTGGAATGAGGAGAAGCATTTTTGGAAAGATGGCAATTTCTGCAAAAGAAATTGTAAGTTTGTTTTCATGCCAATTAAAATTCAAGTGGAATTTTCTTGAAAATTGGCGTCATAATTTGGAAGTTCAGCTAGAAAATAACAAGAGATTGACATGCCACCTTCAAAGGAGCACAGTTCACATACAGTCCAAGGACTCAGGTTCATATCCAGGTCTAGGGAGAACAACCAATGTGAACAACTAAATAAAAATAAAATATACATTATGTCTTCCTCCTTTCTCTTCCTGCCTCCATCTTTCCTTAAAAAAATAATAATAACATGATACCAAGGCAGAAACTATAAACAAAAAAAATTGATAAATTTTACTATAACATTTTAAATATTTATAATCCCTTCCCCAGGGAGAAAATACCTTAACTAAAGTTTGAAGTTACATAATGAACGGGGAGAAGTATTTTCAATTTATATGGCAGTCAATATATAGAATGTCTGTACTAATCAATAAGGAAAAAATTGAAACATGAAACTGACAAGAGAAAATTGTGCAAATGGTCAATAATTTCCATTCAACCTTATAAATAATGGAGATGCAATTTACTGGCATGACCAGGACTGACAGGCAGCAGGTGTTGCTAGTAAAGTCCTTCTCTATCCAAGCAGTGTAATCCCGCAGACTGAATGTCGAAGCTGCTGCCCAGAGCCCTCCCCACAAACCGCCCTGCTTCCCACCGGCATTAGCTAGCAACTAACCAGCTGTTGTCTGACCAGCAGGGGGCCTCCAGGACCCCACACCAGATTATGACTGACATCTGTTCCCTAATAGTCCCACCTCTGATTATGACATACTGCATAACTGAATTTGTAAACATATAATAATAATAATAATAATAATAACAATAATAAAGCAACAATAATGCAACAACAATATTGGTTAGGGCATGAGTATTCTCCTGCTCTAGCAGTGAAACTAATTTGGTACAAGTTTCTTGGAGGGCAATTAGTCACCACACAGGCATAAAATAGGTATTTCCTTTGACTCACCAATTTCACGTCTAGGAATTTATCCTGCAGAAATAGTATAGCTATGAAAACAAAACTGCATAATGAAGATAAATCTCTCCAAAAACTGAAGAACTGTGATATCTCACACATATATCACCTTTGGCCTGTAAGAATGATCATCATCAAATCAAAAAGACAAGAGATAATGTATGCTGGCACGGATGGAGAGAAAGGGAAATGCTTGTGTATTTGTGGGTGGGAATGTAACCGGTGCAGCCACTATGGAGAACAGTATGGAGGCTCCTCAAAACATGAACAGGAGACCCACCGTACAAGCCAACGTCACTTCTTAGAATATACCCAAAAACACTAACTTGAGAAGGCATCTGCATCTTCATGTTCATAGCAGCATTATTTACAATAGACAGAATATGAAGACGACCTAAGTTTTCCTCAGTGGGTAAGTGGATAAAGAAGTTGTAGGCTATATAATCATGCATCACTTAGTGGTGATAAGTTTTGAGAAATGCTTTGATAGGCATTTGTGAAAACATCGCTTGTGAAAATATCATAAAGTGTCGTTACACAAACCTAGACTGTACAGCCTAAAATACAACTAGACTAGCTATGACAGCCTGCATGTAGAAGAGGGAGTTCACAGCCACTAAAACATTGTTATGTGGTGTGTAACTATACATATAATGGATTATTATTCAACTATAAAAATCGAGGAAATTTTACCATCTATATCAACATGGATGGAACTTGAAGGCATGATGCTAAGTTAATTAAGAAAGAGGAAGACCAATACTCTATGAACTCACTTAGATGTAGGATCTATTTTTTAACTCAGAAAGAGCGATGAGATTGGTGGTTAGCAGAAACAGGGATGGGGCAAGGATAATTGGAGGAATGTGGTCAAAAGATGCAAGATCCAGTTATAAGATAAATAAATACTAGGTATGTAATTGCAACATGATCACTATAGTTAAAACTGCTGTATGATATACAAGAAAGTTGTTGGCAAATCCTAAGGGTCATGGGGTTTTTTCAGTTACATCTATGTAAGATGATGGAAGTCACCTAAACCTATTGTCATCATTTCACATTATATGTGAATCAAACCATCTTTCTATGTACCTTTAACCTCTATAGTGATGTATGTCAATTATTTATCAAAACTAGGAACAAAAATACTTTATGTGTCTAGTAGAAATGTGAATGAACCCAACTTTCCTGAAGAGCCTAAGACATTTTTTTAAATACATATTCAGCCATTCCACTTCTGGAAAATTATCCTGAGAAAATTATAATGAATATGGGAGAAGTTTAGCCACCAGGTTTAGTTAACATTTATCATCAAAACATTTATAGTAGATAAAAGCTGGAAGCTACATGTATGTTCATAAAAAAGGGAATTAGTTGAATAAATTACAGCACATTAAAATTATGGCTTTCCATGAAGTCATTAAAAATTATGAGATAAGAATGTTTAATGACATAGACAAAATGTCCCAGTTGTCATATTCAACGAAAAGCAAATTACAATTATCGTACAAATATGTATTATATATTATTCTACTTTGATAAAATAAACATTTATTTGCAAAGACACACACATATATAATTTTAAATGAGATTGTCCATATAAAACTCTTAAGGTCCCCTCTTTGGCTTAGGCACCTAAAGCACAGACTTTGAAAGTCTTGGGCCTGGGTTAAAGACCTAGGCCAGGTGTGGCAAAAAAAAAAAGAAAATTTAAATAATAACTAGCATGTGGTAAGAATTCAATAAATGGTTCCATTATTTTTTAATCCTCACATTTACCCTATGAGAGAGATGCTATTACTATCCCTGCTTTATAGATGTAGAAACCAAGGCAAAAAAAGGTAAAGTAACTTAAAGTCTCACATCTTGTAACTAGTAGAGTGAAGAACTGCATCTGGAAACTATTGAGGACTCCATTGCTTTGTTTGGATCCTGTAAAAAAGAAATGACAAATTTAACTGTGTGTTTTACCTTTTGGGGGGAATTTATGGAAAAAATATTTTTTAAAGCATCCCTGTACTTGACCATGGGGAAATCTATGAATAGGTCTTTTGCTTACTCCTGAGTCCTGTATCTCTCTTTACGCTCTCCCAAGTGCCAAGGGGACCTTTCTTTTTCGTAGGAAAGAACCTCATGAGAATCACTGCTGAGGGCCCAGAGCCAGAGCCCGTATGACTCCCGTGAACAGGGCATCTTCCCATGTTCCTGGCACCTGCCCCACAGCCACAGCTGCTTTCTAGGAATAGTTAGCTTTCCCTACTGGATCCAAACTAAATGAAAACCTACCCCCTGGTGTTTCTCTACAATCGCTGATACCTTCTCTGGAATATTCTCTGGCAATAAGAACTTGGAAGTTTCTCAACCATCCAAAGTCTCCCTCACATTCAGAAAGCAAATATGAATGACTTAAACAGAATGGCAAATAGAAACACTCAAATGAAATAAGCTAAACTCGAAAACTGAAGGGAGAAGGCTTGTGCAATACTAACCAGTGTTTTTTGCTGTGAGTTTTAAAATATTGAAGATGAATGAGAAGCACTTGGAGACCTTGCATTTCTCACACTGATGCTACATTTCTTTAGGTAGAAACTTAGAGAGAAAAATCCTGAAACCTAACAGGATGTTCCGGACGGTAAGCCAGGGCTCACACAAGACACCTCAACACCTTCTCACTCCCTGAAACTACAGCAGAGAGTGTTGCTAGAATATTGTTACCCAAGGCTTTCCTGATTCTCAGAAAGAAATTACCTGAAAGCATAAACATCAGTAGCTATATGTGCATGTACAAATATACAAATCAATGAAGAACATATAAGTATCATTTAATCAGTGTTTTTCAAGCCCTCCCAGCTTGAGGGGACAATAATGGATAGGAACCACACATAAACTAAGGCAATGCCTCCTTAACTCCTTTCCTCCTAGGGTGTTCTCAGTAGTCATTTATACCCCAATGACCCTTCAAGGAACACTGAGGGGGCATCTCTCCTCGTCTTTCATTCTTGAGTTCCTTGGTATCAGTCATCCTGGCTGAAGAAGATGGTCACATTTTGATGACACCCAAGTATGTGAGGCTGTATCTCAACCTACTGGAGCAGTCAGAGCACCAACATCCGGGGAGACACCCTCCTGGTCCCTGAACCAGACTCTGAGTAATTTGGGGGCTAGTCTATGGCTGCTTTGTACACAGGTACAGGGCAATTCTAGGAGCTTTAAATATGTCCATTCCCCCTTTTGGCAAGAGAGAGACCTAAAAGAGGCACCTTGACAAACTTTGCACAAAGTCAGGGAAAGCACGTACTGCCACGAGTTGAAGTCTGAGTGCTTGTGTTAGCCTAATGAAATGTTAGGAAATGTAAGACCAGGTCTTTTAAATTGCAGCTTTTTAATTTTCGTTAGGAATTTAGTCTTTTTAAGAATGAAAGGAAAAAGAATGCGCATAGAAAGTAGATAAGGAGATTAAAAGGAGAATAGGATGTGTCTTTAAGTAAGAAGGACATGGAGGACATGGGTTTTCTTTTGGTGAGAAATAATTCTAGGTTTCAAAAATACAAGTGTTCCAGATAGGACCAAGTTTAAATGAATATAACAAGTGGCAGAAGAGCCACATACGCACCAACTGGAGGAGACAAGCAACCATGGATAAGATCCCTGGGGCCCCACTGACCAGCTGTCAGGACCACCCAACTGTGGAGTCTTAGCAGTGTGCCTACTGCAAGCAGGAAGGCCACTGGAAACTCAAATGCTTCCACCATCTCCAGAAGGTTAGGGAAAAGATTCATCACAGATGCCCCAGTTCATCCACAGGAACCAGGAATGACAGGGCTAGGTGTTTTCTGAAGCCTACAGGCTCCATCAGTATTTCCTACCAGGAACTCCAGGTAACAATGACTGAGAGATGCAAATTTATAGATTTTCTTATCAATAGAGAGCTGCCTATTCAGGTTTAAAACACTCAGCAAGAGCACACACACCCTGGTAGAGTAGCAGCTGGGTCAGTCACCACCAAAGGAACGCAGGCCACATGCCCCCGGGTTTGAGTGGGGATGGGGGAAAGGGGAACAAGCAGTGTGAACAACAAAATAAAATAATATTCTTCTTCCTCCTCTCTTCCAAAATCAAAAAACAAATCACTTAGCAAGGACCCTTTTCTTCCAAACCCACCATGATAACTGGCATCTCTGAAAAATCTTGCCTAAGCCATTCCTCCAACATCTTGAATGCCAAATAGGCAAAACCTATTTGAAGTACATCTTTTTGTATATGTGGGAATGCCCCAGGCCCTTGTCGGGACCTGCAAAGACCCCTAATTTAAAGCAATACCCTCTAAAGGGACATGCTAGGAAGAAAGAAGCTGTAATAGCCACCTTTGTCATGTGCCAGCTTATTCAACCCTTTTGATCTCCATATAATGCTCCTGTTATATCAATACAAAAACCGGGCACTCATAATTATGACTTTGTGCAAGACCTAAGAGCTGAGAGGATGCAGTTTGTGTCTGAGATTGGAAAGGAGGCATGGGGATGTTACCAATGGCTCCTGGACATGCAGATATTTGAATATTTGATAGTTCTTGGATTTGTACCAGCCAAATAAACTTGTCAGCTGTGGTATAAAACATAAGAACTTGGCTTCAATTGTACGTAATTCAACCCTATCAGTGATAAGCCTTTAAGTCCCTAATAGTTTGAGTGTTTCAAAACCTTTAGTACTTTGACAAAATGTTCCCATAATCAAATTCTAATTTCAAAGCATTTCTTTAAAGAAAATATTGGAAATCTTAGAAAAACTCATGATGGCCCACATAAAATTGCTCTGTGTGTGTGTGGAAGGACTGATGCTAAGTAAGATAGGCTCATTTGGTATGGTGAAATCTCAAAGAAGCATTGTCAAAATAAGTGATACTCTGTCTTCTTAGCATATACTTATGTAGAAATGAGATAATTAATATGTGTGTTCTAAAAGTTATACAAAAGTATGTTTTAGTACAATATTATTTATCGTTCTGGTTATTGTATGTCATAAATTGAGCAAACTCCCTTCTTAATTGTGTTATAAATCAGATCTTTAACTATGGTCATTTTAAAATTCTTTGCCATTTACAAAAGTTATTTTTTACTCTGACGCTTTTGATGTTCAGAGAGATTCATGAAAAGGACTTGGCAAATTGTTTTAAAAATTGTCAAAATGCTCTAGAATACAGGTTTATCATAAACCTGAACTGCATTAGGAATTGGAGATTTTATGGAAAACAATAAAATTGCTAACAGATATCAAGCTCAAGAATTAATTACATGAGACTAATAAAATAATGACTTTTGGCATCGTTTCTTAGCTTGAGACATTATTGGTTTTGCTTTCCAGGTTAAGAAAGCATTTTCTATTTAAACTATGACCTGCAACAATCTGGTAAATCGCACCTTTCTGTGAGCAAAATCAAACATTTTCTCCCTGACACCATCAGAATATGCGAGTTGTTAGTAAAGATTCTTATTTCTCATGGCAGTATGTTATTTGCATAAATCCAAATAAATAACTGCCCTCTCTATAATAAGGCACTATTGGAAATATAGTTGTTTGACTGACACTTTCACTGGAATGCTATGTTAGAGATATGACAGCTTTCCACAACTGAGACTGACCTCACAAAGCCAATAGGAAAGATTAGCATGATACCTTTTTTACACTCTTGTAGAAGACCTATCAGGAGAGTGATGACAATTACCCCTTGGCAGACCCAGGGCATTTTGAGGATCTCAAGAAGAGAGGAATTAACCCAAACTTACAGACAATATCTGATGAGACCTTAACATGGCTCCCAAATCCTGAGAAGCTGTTAGCTGTTCAATCTAATTTCTTTATGAAAAATTTCAGCAAAGCAAACTAAAGAGTCTATCTGATTATTCGCACTGTTTATACAAATAACTGGTCAAATTTAATTGAAACCAGATTTGATATGTAAACAAATTTTACTGTGATAAAACTGGGGTGGGAAGGAGATGAAGAGAAAAATGTTTCAATAATATATTTTTGTGGGCAACAAATTCTGGTACCTATCAACAGGACTACATCCTGAATTCTTCTAGATTTTCTCTAATAAGAGTATCTTGTCCTAAAGCCATGCATGTTGGAGATGAAGAACTTGATATGAACTGCTACTATCCTGAATATCTGATAACATCAGATACATTTGAACTGCAATCTAAAACCTGTTAGATTGCTATGGCCTGTTCTGAAAATGCTTCAGTCCTGACCTGTGAAAATGTGCACTGTCTGCTCTCAGAACTCAAGACTGAATTGTTTGGACTGAACTCCAACGTTAACCTTTGTTTTTCACTTGTTTACTTAGAAATGCCTCTTATTATTTATTGTTCATTATAGAATTAGTGTTGGGAACCCTTAGAAGATACTAGGAGTTACATGCCTCATGGAGACCTCAATCTACTGGGGAAAAAACAAATCTGAAAAGATGAACCATACTTTGAAAAAAAAAAACAACGCTTGATAATTCTGTCAGGAAACTAACTTGACCTGGAGCAAGGCCCTTGCCAGTTGCCCTGCTCATGTTCCAGTTGAGCCCTTATGAAAAGTTACAGAGGAGGCTCTTCCTTAAGACTAGGTTTAATTGTAACCTTGAAAATGTTTTGTTTTATTTCTTCCATTCTAGTTTTCTCTACTAATGAGTTTGCTTATCGCCTAGAGGTTCTAAAAATCACCCTTTGGCAGTTCTTCAGTTGGGGGTCTCAATAACTGCTCAGGGTATGAATTCCTTCCTTGATTTTTCCTGGAATCCCAATCCTCACCCCACTTCAGCACAAAGTAGCTTGATCCCTCAGGATCCAGGAATGATCAAACACAGCAGTGACACCATAGCTGGGTATTGTTTGTTTCCAACCTAACCACTACTCCACCAGGGCGTGCCTGGGTATTGCTTGTTTCTGAAGTCAGAAGTGATGATTGAATTCCCTTTCAAGCTTGTTTTGCCTAAGTGGCTGAGCTTAACCACAAACTAGAGATACCTGGTTTGAAAGAATCATTGAAGCGGAACAAGCAACAGGCCATTGCTGGGTGTTGATGGTTGAAACTTACTCACCTGATAGCCCGCAAAAACTAATAAAAAGTGGCTAACAAAAGTGCCGTAGGTTGTCCCAGCCTGAACCAATAACAAGATGAAAATTCCTTCAGTTCAGTCATCAAATGCCCTACTCTCAATGCTCTACTTCTTCATCCCAAAACCCTTTAAAAACTTGCCTTGAGCCCATGTCAGTGAGACAGATTTAAGAGCTATACCTCCTGTCTATGCCAGTTTAAACTCAAAATAAAACGCTTTCTTTTCTCAAAACCCAGGAACATATTATTGGCTCTATCAGATTGTAGACACTTCTCTGGAGACACTAAGAGCACATGGGACGGATCCCTCTTGACATCCTCGCCCATTCCCTATTGCAGTCTCACCCTGCCCCCTAGAACCCCATCGACATCAACCTTTCTTCCACTTGGCTGTTCTCTCATCTCTATGTTTCTAGTAACTTTACTTACTGAGCTGAAATGGACTTCAACTGCTTGTTTACAATGATCTGTCAATAAGCATGTAGTTTGAAGTGCTTCATAAACTTTAAAAATGCATGTGCTTTCCATGACATCAGTGGTAGAGAAGCCTTTGGAGACTCAATTCCATCAAGGGAAACAAAAAGAAAAATAAACAACTGGGACTACATCAAACTAAGGAGCTTCTTCACAACAAAAGAAAACCACCAAAACCAAAAGGAAACCTACTAACTGGGAGAAGATATTTGCATTTGATAGGTCTAACAAAGGCTTAATATCTAAAATATACAAAGAACTCATAAAACTAAACAACAGAAGAACAGGCACTCCAATCAAAAAATGGGAGGAGGAATTAGACATTTTTCTGAAGAGGATATACAGGTGGCCAACAGGCACATGAAATTATGCTCCTACTTGCTGGCTACCAGGGAAATGCAAATCAAAACAATGAGATATCACCTTACACCTGAAAGACTGGCTATTATCCAAAAGTCTGGAAACAACAAATGCTGGTGAGGATGTAGAGTAAAGGGAACACTTTTGCACTGTTGGTGGGAGTGCAAATTGGTGCATCCCCTATGGAGAGCAGTTTGGAGATTCCTCAAAAAACTCAAGATGGAAATCCCATATGATCTCATCATTCCACTTCTGGGTATCTACCCAGAAGATACAAAAGCACCCATCTGCAGAGATGTAAACATCCCCATGTTTATTGCGGCCCTATTCACAATAGCTAAGAAATGGAAATTACCTAAGTGCCCACCATCAGATGAATGGATAAAAAAGATGTGGTACATATATACAATGGAATACTACACAGCCCTTAGAAGAGATGAAACCCTGTCATCTGAATCAACATGGATGGAACTAGAGGGGATGATGCTAAGTGAAACAAGTCAAAAGAAGAAAGATAGATACCAGATGACCTCACTCATAGGTGGAATGTGAATGGATAAAACAAAGGAACAGATGAAACATCACCAACCCTGAAACATTTGCAACAGAACTGAGGAAACCAAAAGGGAATGGAGAGAACAAGGGCCAAATGATGGTGGAGCCCACTGGACAGTGGGGAAGAACACTTGGTGATTTGGTGGAGGGCATGGTGTGTTGATAAGCATCTAAGAAATAGGGAACCTATACATAGAAAATTTTTTTAATGTGTAGAATAATTACTACAATAAAAATAAATTTTAAAAAGTTCATGTGCTAGCAGCACCAGCTTGATTTTTTTCCCTCTTATCAACCACTCAAGTCTGTGACTATAGCTCAAAGGTAGAAGGCTGCATTGCCACACACCAGGCCTTCCCTGACTTCTCATTCTCTGAAGCAGAACCTGAAGGCATCATCTCAGTACAAGTTCTGAAGAATTCATTCAAGTTCCTATGGAAATGAACCAACCTAAGCAGGGGATGTTTCAGCACTCTTGCTTCATGTCCCTTTGCCTTCACGTCCTGGAATCCCTATGGGTCCAGGAGAGATGGTGAATGCACCCGAAGCATCATCCTATTCCTATCCCGTCCCACGAATTCTTGTTATAAGGTCATGCAATGTTGATGCTCCTCCATTAAAAAGTCTATACTCCCTCCCCTTAAACAAGGTCTCTTTGACCAGCCTGGACAGGATCAGATCATGGACTATATGATCTTCAACTGAAAGGGTATTTGGACCTCCCAGTTATTGTTATATGTTCCTGAATCTTCAAATAAAATCAACTGCAGATGGCTACCATGTCAGAAATGCTGGAAGAAGACAACGTTTCACAAAGGGACTTCTTTATAGAAAGTCTTTATGCTAGATAACAATTGGATGTTGCATTTAAAACTGTTCCCTTAATCAACTAGCAACCAGTACTAGATGATGAGGAGAATGTATCTTTTCAGATCTCTGAGTTTTAACGTTTTCAGCTAGAAGAAACGGCAAAGCCAGTTTAAAGTATCTTTAAACAGTCGGGAAATTTAGCTGACAAACAAGAAGTTCAGAGGCTGGCAATTCCTGAGTCGGTTCAGTCAGGGTTTCAAAAGTATCATCAGGAACCCTTCCCATTTTCTCTCTTTCCATCCTCAATATGTCCTGCCCAGACGTATGCCCCTCATGTTTCCAACACAGCTGTCACAGTACAGGCATCAACACTCAGGCATAATAAGGCACAGAGGACATGATCCAGAAGGAGAAAAGGGACCTTTCTTCCCTATATATTTCTGGACTTAGACTATTCATGGTTCACCCCATGGAACTGGATATGGGACCCTCTGAAGACAAGAAGGTTAGACTGCAGGAACCAGGACACGGGCATCCTCCAACAGTGTCTGCTCCAAACACTAAATCTGGTGAGAGAAGAAGCCTAACTGAATGAGACAACTGGACTCTAGCTACTCTCTCACAAAGTAGTTCAAGTTTCACTCTTGCTTCTTCCTCCTTCCTCATTCTGAGGATGCCGTGAGAAATAGTATCTGCTCACAATTCCTGTTGCAGGGCTCTCAGCGTCCTGGAGAAGCTACATAATTCAAAAAGCTAAAAACCTAAGGCTTATCTTTTCTACCAACCACCTGCACATCTGCAATTGAGTATCTTTTGTCCAGAATGAAATGCACAACTTGATAAAATAGCACAATCTTGATTGACACTCCTATGGATGAGAGCTGATTTGCAGGTCCCTGCCAAAGGAGAAATGGGGGAATGGTGGGAGAAGAGCAGGGAAGGGACAAGGGACCACTTATCAAGCTGTGACAGGTGACTGCCACTCTCATCTCTTCGAGCAGAAATCTATGACAAATACAATTTTTTGTGTATGTTGTACCAGCTAAGAATAGTTTTTACTTTTTTTTAACGACTGAAAAAATCTAAAGATCATTGCAAGACTATGAAATGTGTGAAATTCAAATTTCAGTATCCATAAATGAAGTTTTGGAGCATAGCTGTGGTCACTTACATATTATCAACGGCTGCTCTTCTGCTACAGCAGAAGAGTTAAGTAACCGACACAGATCAAATGGGCTGTGAAACCTAACATATTTACTTTCCCGTCCTCTGCAGTAAATGTGTTCTGATCCCTGTCTTGGAGTAAAAGCCCTGATGGGGTCCCCAGACATTGGCTGTGGCCCTGTCTGGTGCCCCCTCCCCCAGGAGCCAGCCCTCAGCCCATTTGCAAACAAGGCTCTCTCTTCCCATCTGAACAACAAAGGAATGTTCCTTCAAATCCATTTAGGTCAGGGTTCTCAGACTGGCTGCATTTAGAATCACCTGGGGAGCTTTTGAAAAAATACCAATCTTGGTCCCCGCCCAGACCAATTAAAGCAAAATCCTGGGGGATGAGTCCAGGCATTCAAGTCTTTCAAAAGCTCTCAGGTGATTGCAAAGTGTCGTCAAGGTTGAGAATTACAGCAAGAGGCTTGTCTGTCACAGTCAGGCCCAGTTTCTGGAGCTTTTTCTAAGCAAACACCATCACCCACCCTCAGGCTGATGTTTTAGGATCAGCACATCAGCACCATGCTAGGGTGGAGCAAGGCAAGAAGACATGGAGAAGCAAGCTGTGGTTAACCCCGACCTTCCATTTTCACAGGTGCACAGCCAAGTGCCCTCCTCTGTGTGCAGGTGAGTTCCTGAGGTTTCCCAGGCTGGGAACTTCGCACCACCAGCGCTCTCCCTGAATATCTTAACAGTTCTTGGCGAAGAAAATCCGTATTCACTCTAAATACCTACCACTCACGTGTTTATTTTCCTTCATCTAAGAGGGGACCAGACAAGAGCCTGGTGTCTGCCTCGCCCAGGGGCGGAGTAGATGCACGACTGTCTCCATGGCACAGAGCCCTCCCTTCTCCTCGACATATTAGTGGGAGAGGAACTTCTTGTCATCTCTGCTTCATTCACTTAATCGACAGACATCTACTGAGCACCAACACGAGGACAAAATTTGTTTCTATTTGTTGGTTTCATTGCTTTTATCTTTTGCTTGGCAAAGTCCTAGACTCCAGAAGCAGATAAAATTAGGCTGTCCCTCTCCCATATCCACTGATAAAAGGAAATTAAGTTATTGTAGAATAAGTGGGCAAATCTGCCAAAGGGCCAAGGAACTTTCTGAAAAGAAAGGGTCCAATGTTAATCTTTTTCTTTCACCTTTCAAATATATTACTACAGGTTTAATGGATTATAGGGAGCCTGCTACTAAGGAATGCTAACATGGTCCCCTACCCCATCAAGGAGAAGAGTGTGTGCACTGGTATCTGGGCTCAAGACAAGAGCCTAATCATCCTAGGGGAAGGCTGGTTCTGAGAATAACACAGGCTGATATTAGCACCCTTCCCCAGACAACCTGGCTCTGAGGACATGGTTGAGAAGATGGCTTTGTGTGGGGATGGGTGTTGACAGTCCGGGTGTGCTGTGTCATAGAGAGCAGGTGTAATGGGGGACCTGGTCTACTGAGGCAGCAAGCACTCAGGGCTGAGGGTAATCCTGAGGGATGGGCTTTTTTTCTTTCAGACAACACAAGAGACCACAGCCACATTAGTATTGTCAGTGGCAAGGAGATTTCTCCTGATTCAACTTGACAAAAATGAAAAGTGAATACACATTGAAGGCTTTCTACTCCGTTCTAACTGATCTTTTTCCACCAGTAATGTCCTGCTTCATTTTTGCCAGTTTATAAAATATTATTTGTGTTTACCATTTTAATAAGTAAACATTTTAAGAATTTCTCCCTCTATTCTTTTTCTTTTTCAGGGTGGCTAGCTATGGTGCTCAGCACTGGTTTATAACTCACTTGGCTCATTGGCTCATGGTGGTCCTCTTTTATTTATTAAATTATATTATGAACACCCTGAATGTGCCATCCAATGACAACCTCTAAAGTATTTCCAGTAATTTTCATCACTGTACATGTTCTTTCTCAGACCAATTCCCTGCCTCCCTCACCCTGCTACCAAGAACAAGTCCTAGCTTCAGTTTGTGTTATCATCCCTCCTATATATATATTTGGCCTTGGGCCAAAGTAAATATTGTTAGTTTGTCTTTTCACCTTTAGAAAACTGTATCATTGTGTATAAGGTATATGTATTCCAGGACTTGCTTTTTTCACTAGAGATTTGTTTTACTAATATTTATCCATGATGGACATGTAGTCCATCTATTTTCACTGCTGTGGGGTGTTCCATCACCGGAACACATCTCAACTTCTCTGCCCAGGTTGATTTCAGTGTCCTGCTACTATGCCCCTAGAGGTGGCTGTGAACAGTCTTGTATCTCCCAGTGCCCAACAGCAAAAGTCTTTCAGATATATTTCTGGGATGGAAACTGGTGAAACATACCAATATTCAGCTTTATAAGAGAAAGTCAAATAATTTTTTCCCCAGTCCTACTGAGTATTGTCAGACTTCCTAGCAGAGCTAGCAATACACACTGGAGTGGGTTTGCATTTCTTTGAATGCTAGGAAGTGTGTGTTTCTTCTAATACTTATTAGTTATATATATTTCCTCTCCTGTGAAGTAGCTATTCATGTCTTCAGATGCTGTGCTTCTGCATTTTTTCTTAATAAACTTTATTTTTCAGCATTAGGTTTACAGAAAAATTGCAAGGATAATATGAAGATTTCCCATATACTCTCCACTCAATGTCCTCTGTAATTCACAACCTATATATGGCTCCTTTGTGAAAATTAGAGTCAATATTGATAGGCAATTATTAACTAAAATGCATACGTTTTTTAAACTTCCTTAGTTTTTCCCAGATGTCCTTTTTTTTCTAAGACCCCATTTATAACACCACATTATATTTAGTTGCCACGTCTCCTTAGGCTGTTCTTGACTATGACAGTTTCTCAGACTTTCCTTGTTTTTGGTGATCTTTTTTGAGGTGTAGTGGCAGGTGTTTTGTCAAACGTTCCTCAGTTGGAATTCATCTGATTTCTCATGATTAGACGGGGCCTATTTGATTTATGGAGGAAGACCACAGAGGTGAAGTGCCCTTCTTACCACATCATACCAACAAGGGTACATGGTATTGACATGACTTACAGCTGCTCATGCTGAGCTTGATCAGCTGACTCAGGTGGTGCTTGTCAAGTTTTTCCACTTTTTTTTCCCTATTTTTATACTGTACTCTTTGGATGAGAGTCACAATTCATTGCCTATACTTAAGGAATGAGGAGATGAGGAGAATGAATGATAGTCCCCAAATATGTCTACATCCTATTCCTTAGAGTACATACATTACCTTATATGGAAAAAATGATTTCACAACTGTGATTAAATTAAGGAGCTTGACATAAGAAAATGGTCCTGGATTATCTGAATGGACCCTCATTGCAATCAGTAGTAGCCTTATAAGAGGGAGGCAGAGAGGATTGACACAGGAGGAGAAAGCAATGTGACCACAAAAAGAGTCACTGGGGTAATGCAGCCAGCAGTCGCCAGCAGCTAAAAGAGGCAAAGAATGGATTCTCCCCTAGAGCCCCTGGAGGAAGCACAAACACTTGGATTTCAGTTCACTGACACCAGCTCTGGACTTCTGGCCTAAGAGGATAGATGTCAGTTGTTTTAAGTCACCAAGATTATGATAATTTTTAAAATAATAATCTTTATTTAAAATGTTTAATCTTGGAAAGGTCATTTTATATTAATTTCTAGTATTAGAGTCAGAAAGAAAATGAAACCAGAGAAATTCTCTGCAGGAAAAGTACACAAGGAACATTTCTACATGTGAAAGAACAATGAAGAATCTTAACATGTGAACATACAGTCTGGGTCTCAGTTCCATCTAGCGAACACCACCAGCAACCTTGGGGTCTCATTTGTTCTTGCTGAGTAGATGCGGTCAGTTAACGTATCTTTTTCATGCTCTGGAATAGACCTAAAGTGGCAACTGATATCTCAACAAGTTGTGCTTTACTCACTTATTTATATCTGGTAGGTAGTTGGAAGTGTCTTTTGTATCTCCTAAGTGTATTTACTTGTAATTGATATCCATCAGCCTCTGGAGTATTAATATCTTGAACAGGTGAATACCTCAACAATCATCACTCTCTTTCCTCTTTTTGGAACACTCTGAATTATGTTTTTATGATTTAAACTTTTAGCCACAGGAAACTAATAGAGATTTAAGGGTGGAGAAGCTAATAAAATAGGTACAATTTCCAAAGGAGTTTTTGTCTCTTTGTATGCATTTTATTTATTTATTTATTTATTTATTTATTTATTTTAGGACTGAAAGAAGGAAGGGAGAAGAGGAAGGAGGATTTTTATTTAGTTGTTTTATTTTTGTATTTTCCCCCAGCCCCAAGTCACAAACCCATATCCCTGAGCTTTATGTGACTTACACCCCAGCTATCTCAGCTGCCTGAGACACAAGGGTGAGCCCCACTTGTTTATTTATATAAATATGGGCTCATAGGTTTTTTATTTTGTGCTAACACTACTCTATTCTGTTGCCCAAAATCTATTTTAAAGGCAAAATGTCTTTCTCTACACAGGGTATTTACGACATTGACAAGTGTTTCCGGCAGGACACGTGAGAAGCTTCCGCCAACTAGATGGTGATTTGGAGGGTGAGTTTGTCCAACCTTGTGACTGTAGCCTGATGGCGGGGCATGCAAACTTTGAAGCAGGTCTAGAATAATATGCCTTTAAAGCAGTAACTAAAAGACAATGCTACTTGCATGCACAATACAAAATAGATTTTGCATACAAATGAAAAAATGGGTAAGTCAGCTTCTCAATTCTTTTCAGTAACAGATCATCAAGGAATTTCATATTCAAGAAAAAGTTAACTCAGGTCTTGGTCGATGTCACCGATGGATCTTAGTCACCCAGGACCAAGCTGGCACAGCAGCTATGGTCTGTTTTCTCCACAAATACCTCAAGTTTTTAGTTCTCTCTCAGAGAATTTTACGCTCCTTAGAGACAAGGTTTTCCAGCAGAAGTCTCTTCTGCTTTGATTTCAAGTTTGAGAGAGAGGTGCTTAAGAGAAGAGTGAAAGGAAAAGGCCCTGGTCTAAGTACTAAACACACAGACTTTTCATTTCCTTCAAGTGCCATTAGTTTGAACAAGTTTTGAACAAGCTTGTCAAGTCAAGGACATACTTCTCACAGGAGTAGCTCACAGCCCTGTCTCCAGGGTTAGGAAAGCAGTCTTTGGCACAGGACAGATCTGAATTTTCCTTTTTCAGCGATTCCTCTTGCCAGCTGTGATCTGGGGCGAGGTACCTCCTCTCATTGTTCCTGCTGTAAGAGAGACACATCTGTGTCACAGGTTACGTGAGGAGCAGTGGAATCATGCACTTGCGCAGAGCAGAGCTAGGACCATCACACCAGCACGACTGCTGTGTTTCACTGTTCTTTGGTAATGTGATTTAGCGAAATCATGATGATAACATAGGCTCTGGAGTCAGAATATCGATTTCAAATTTCACTGTAATTCTGGGGCAAGTCACATAAACTCTCTATGCCTCAATTTCCTCATCTGTAAAATGGGGACTTCCTCAGGGGACTGTTATGAAGGTTAAAATTAAGTCAAATTAGATGGTGTGCAAGGGTACTTAGTATAGTGCTCAGCACATTGAATGAACTCAATAATGGGAATTATGTTACTATTATGGACTCCACATCATAGCCACCAACATGTGCTGGTTCCTCACTGGCCATGGTTCCTGAGAACCAGCAAACTCAACCTCAGGTCCTGAGCTGAATTTAGTTAGACGTGGAAGTCTATTCGGAACCGAAACCCCACCCTCCAACCCAGCTGTCCTGCCACACAGGTGTGTCCACAATTATTATAGCCCCAAATTACAATGTTAATTACAATATGCAATCCTCTAACTCTGAACAGCGGCCCTCAGACCAATACCCCACCTTCTGCCTTGGGTTTCTCGGTAGAAACTGAGCCCCAACCCCGCTCACCCAGACCCTGACTCCTCCCTGCATGCACTGAAACCCTCCCTGGAGCCTGGTGCATTCTACCTTTACCCTGGCTGCTGGTTAAAGACTTGCTTTGCTTCTCACACACTAGAATAAGTCTCCAGAACTAAACCTGTTCAGATTGCCCCACTGCCTCACCTCAGTCACCCGCTGGATACTGACAAGTGCCCATGGACACTGCTGTAAGGTTATACTGAAGGTCACCATGCCCTCTAAGATCCTGACATCTCACTATCACTCACCTCTCTAGCCCTCTAGCCCTAGCCCACCCCTCAAGCTGCCCCCTGCTTTACCGATAGCCTGCTTGCTTCTCGATAAGCCACTAGAAATTGCCGTTACCTCCTTTACCCAACACCCCTCCAACAAATCTTGACATGACCCTACTTCACAGATGAAGAAGCAGCCCCAGAGTTATTCATTGATTTGCTCAATGTCACATTACTAATAACTTCTAGAGAACTGGGGCTCCTCCCTCTTCTAATTCAAGGCCCACTTATCTTCCTATGTTACAGATCCAAAGCTCAGCTCCCTAATTTTCACTATGGATGAAAACCGACTTTAAAGGCTTGGCAGTTACTGTCTTCTTGACTCCTAAGCTTTTGGCCTTGGTTGGTGTATGTTTCCAGATATATTTTTCTGCACAGAGGAAAATAAGAGGGAATATATTTGTTTGACTAACAAACATGTAATCCCAAGGACTCTACATATTTTTTTAAGCCTTCAACTAGCACAGAGGACTGAGCAAGTAGGAGAGACAGGAAAATATTGAGTTGGGTGGAAATATAAATTTTATTTTATTGCAAAGGATTACTTTTAGGATATAACTGCTATTAACATAATCCCAGGAGGAAGGAGAAAGGATTTTTCCAAGACTCCCGTGCTCAGTGACACTCTGCCTTTCAAAGGACCTGGGGGTCTCTGTGTCTCTCAAGTCAGAAGCTTTGCCCTACAGACCTGTGTGTGCCTAAGTAAATACAATGGAATCGATCCTGGTGGCCTGGAATGCTACCTTTGGCATCATCAGGTGTCTTTGCTGTGATAAAGCCTCCAACACAGGAATCTGGAGGGAAATAAGATTCCCCCATAGTTCTCATAAACCATTAGAAATAATCTTGCTAATTTAATGTTTACATGTGGGTACATCCTTGTGGGTGTTTTCCATGGTATCACGGACATTGGCTGTTCACTGCTAGCAGGTAATCAGGAAATACTAAGTAAGTGAATATATTATAGTTTCTAACTCAACCTTCTACGTTAACCACCAGCAAGACAAGGGTACTGTGCTCTCGTTGGTCATGAGTCTTGGAGAGAGCCAGGTATCAGCCTTAGTCAGCTGCTCAATAGTCAGAGGTAATGCCAAGTACAGAGGCATCTACTCATATCTTGATGCCATTTTTTTTTTCTATTTATTTGTCTGTTGTTTTCTAGGAGAAATTGACATAAACCATTTAATTTTATTTTTATTACATCTTTGTTCACAATGCTACATTCATTTTTGAATATTGACATTGTATCTCAATCTATATTTCATACCATACCCTCTACCAGAGTTCCAGGGTCCTTCACCCACACCTTTCCCCTCTTTCCTTCCCTCCTCCCTCTGACTCCCCTGGCAGTCATCATCTTGTGCCCTGAGAGTTTTTGCTAGGTTTTATCTGTTTATTTGTTTCATTTCATTATATTCCACATATAAGTGAAACCATCCTGCATTTCTCTTTTTGTCTCTGACTTATTTCACTAAACATGAACCCCTTCCAATCCCATCCAGATTATTGCAAAGGGCACAATTTCATTTTTTTAGTAGCTGCATAGAATTCCACTGGGTATATATACCACAGCTTCTTTCTGCAGCCATCTGTTGTTAGGCATTTGTTTTTAATAACAAGTATTACAATAATTTATTTTCTAAATGTCCCAACTCATTTAATTCACCAAATATCTTCCCTCTCTTCAATATAAGTAATAATTATTACTACTGGCTATAATTCACTGACCGACCACCAAATACCATGCTTATATTATCTCAAGGTTTTGTATTTTCTTTAAGAAAAGGTACAGGCAGGAATGAAGGCAAGTAGGCAGGCAAGTTGGAAGAGATGAAGAAGAAGCATTTTAATTTTATTTTTATTTAGTTGTTCACACTGGTTGTTTCCCCTGGACCCAGGACTCGAACGCAGGGTATGTGAGCTGTGCTCCTTTGGAGGCGACTGAACTAACTGCTAATCCACCAGGGCACACCATCTCATCAAGTTCTTAAATCAAGTCAAATATCTATATTATTATCCCTCTTTTACTAGTAAAGAAACAGAGACTTGGAGAAGCTGAGAAACTTGACCTAGGGCATAGGGTTGGTTATTAAGTAAGGAACACGGCATGTGAATCAATTGAATCCAAAGCCTCTGCTCTTAACCACCATGCTATGCTGCCTCTCATAAAGCTACAAAATAAGTGAATTGCTATTTTTCTCTTATGTCAAAATTCAACAAGGAAAAATACCCAACCCCAATTCTCCTATGAGACCTGGATTGTTCAGTTATTTGCAGATAGGCAACAAACTTCCCTTTCTGAGTTAACTAGATCCCTGAGGTCTGCCCTCTTGGTACTCTCTCACAGTCAGATCCTAAGTGATGATCAATCACAGCAACCCATAACTGCCCAAGAATAATGCAGATGGAAGCAGTACAGTGAAAGGAAATTGTAATTTCCATCAACTCGTGGTCTTCCCTCCATGGATCTGCCCTCTCCTTTTCTCACCTCTCTTGGGAAAGACAGACATAATGGACTAATATACAGGAGTGTTCCAGAGCTCTGGCACAGGTGCCATTTTCAAGGCCCTAGAGTCAAACATCTGAATGATATTAGTGAAATCCTCTTTAGGCTATGTGTCCATTCCCCCATCTAGGAAAGACCAAGGCCCACCCAGAATTCTGCCTGATGATATTTTAAATGAAAAAGGTGCCATGAGCTCCTGGAGTCCTCCAAGAACGTAGTTCTCTTGTCAGGATGAAAAAGAAAATCTGTTCTCTCCTGGTAGATTTGCGGTCTTTTGAAATAGCTTGAAACGGGTCCTAGCCCCATCCAGCATCCCTCCCTTCCCTTGAATGATCAGATGTCACAGGCCAATCATCATATTAACTCCCAAGACAAAGCCATTCCTGTCCCACTGGAGGGAAATGAGCTCTGGGACTCCATCTAAATTGGATTATGGTCCTGATTCAGGAAGGATGGAGACATACCAGTATCCATTTTTTAGGCATTCTAAATCCCCCCTTTCAGAAGAACCAGCCCACACCATTTTCTAATAACCACCTCAGGGAAGGTCATGCTATAGCCCTTAGCCTTCCATCAGGTTGACAGTCCAAAATCAGTCTTTCATCTGCTCCATTGGCAGTGCATTCCATATAGGGTGCCAAGTGGTACTTGAGCTGGAGGGGAAGGTGGAGGCTGTCAAGTGGAAAGGAAAAGCCACATAACTGCAGCTGTACTGAGTCATGACGTCAGGGTCTGGAAACTGAAGAAGGCAGGGGATGGGGAAAGGAGAGGGATGTTTATTTGGAAACCATCTCACACAGTCCAAATTAAACAGGCTGTTTTCTCAAGTTCGCTTTCCATCTCTGACCCACCCACCCCCATTAGTTTCTACCTCTCCTAAGAACTTGCTCCGTCAACCCCATGTCTCACTTCTATCAGAGTCTATCAGGGAATGCTTCCTGATCCTCTAAGGCCTGAAGTGCTCACACGAACTTAGCATCACTAAGTTTCCCACTTAGCACCCCATTTTTCAATGCCAAGAACAGATTAAGACCTATATCTTCTCTTGAAATCCTTTCTGAAAATTGTAGCCATCTCTTATTTCTCTCCTTCCTCACTAGTCTTAGAACTTATAGACTGGATCACCCATTTAAACAATTGAGCCTCTGTTTGGCCCAGTAGAGACTATTGCTGTTTCATCTTGAATATTTTCAGATTATTTAAAGTAAATATATTTTCTTCCCAGAAAAACTGTAAACTCCCTGGAATCTAGGACTGCATCACATAGTTCTTTTGTCTGTGATACTGTGCAACTTCATGATTCTGAATATATAGGAAGTGTTTAAATTTATGAAGCTGCATTGAGCTAAAAAGAATTAGCAGGAAGTACACAGTGAAATATGAAGCCACTGGGCATTCATCAGGAAAATAGTTTGCCATCTCCAATTTCAGGTGAGTAATGCCTAGCATGGGTCCAAGGTGTGTGCCAGAATGACACACGGGCCAGTACCTATTTCAAGGTAAAACGAAAAGTGCTCCAAGGCTAGATTAAGCAGCCTGCACATGGGGAGTGAAAAAGGAGGAAGCTGCATAGTTCATTTAGACCAAAGCTCAATACCCAACTGTAGGCTGAATCAGGCCAGCGAAATGGTAAAGCTTCCTAGAGTAGGTGCCAGGTCTCCAGGATTTGCTGTTCATTAGTCCATTTTGCATTATTTTACATTTCCACGATCATCCAATGTCAAGGATCATCTGATTTTACCTCTTAACCACTGCATATGTTGAAACAAAAAATAATCCATTCACATAACTAAACACACACCAAGTTAGGTCAGAGGTAGCACTGGACATTTAACTGACATCTCTAGAATTTCATGTCTACTCCCTGGAATAGGAGCTATACTTTCTTCTCTCCCTAGCACATTTAAACCCTAAGAGAGCCTTTGCCTGATGGCCTTCTTTACAAATTTAGCAACAATGAATTTTCTAGCCACTTTGTGAATGGGTAGAATTAGCAGGCTGAGAAAAGGCAGAGCTCACTAGAGTATCTCATGTGGAGTTAAGGGTGGACGCTGAGTGTCTCAGAGCTGGGAGCAACTTCAGAGAAAACTGTTCAACTGCTGGTTTTATAGGCAAAGAGACAGAAACCCCAGAAGACTGCACAACTTCTGCAAGGTCACAGTGCTTAATAAAAATGTTCCTGGCTTCAGTCTCCTAACTCCCAGTCCCAGGTTTCCCCAGAATAAAAAGTGAGGTATAAACTCTGGTAAATCTTGATGGATGAGAAGGAAAATATTATTTGAGAACTCACTGGGAACTGCAAAAGTAAGGCTCCACAGAACAGCTAGAGTTGGTTGAGAAGCTCATAGTTACCAGAAGAATCAGGAGCACCAGGCCACCTGCATTAGTGTGCGAGGGCTACTATCATGACCATCATAGACTAAAGTGGCTTAAACACTAGACATTTATTTCCTCACAGTTCCAGAGGTTAGAAGTCTGAGATCAATGTGTCAACAGAGCCGGTTTCCTCTACGATCTTGTTCCTTAGCTTGTAGATGACCATCTTCGCCCTGTATCTTCACATAGTTTTCCCTCTGTGTGCATCTGCATCCTAAACCTCCTCCTCTTGTAAGGACACCAGTCATATTGGATTGGGACCCACCCTAATGACCTAATTTAAAATTAATAACCTATTTAGAGATACTATCTCCAAATACACTCACATTTTGAGGTATTGGGAGTTGACTTCATATATGAATTGAGTGGTAAGGAAGCATAACACACTTCAGCCCTTAATCCCCAGTAATACTTTCTTCTGAATCTACAAGTGGAGAGTTGCTAAAATTCTTCTCCTACAAAGGGGACTTGGCATAGTTATGTAGAATGTAGGCCAAGACACTATACTGGGGCTGGATTGCCTCAGTCCAGCAACCAGAGCAGGACAGCACCTGAAGACTCACAGGCCAACCAACCTTTCAGGAACTATTTTCTGAATCTTTCCATATACTCTCACCAGGTTCTCCTCACCAGTCTCCATGTATCTCCACTTGAAAGTCTATGAAAACACAAAACAAAACAAAACAGGAACTCTCTAAAGTAAATGGAATTTTGTCTGTAGTTCATTCATAGAGAACAACTCACAGATTAAAGAATGAGGAGCAGATATTAGTGAGATGAAAGTTCTGCTGTGACTCTGGCCTGGAATCGAAGTGTCCTAAGGCCCTGAAGTTGGTCAGGTCAGCCAACCCAGCCAGCTTACACTGGGCAGGAAGTGACAAGGGCAGTGCTCCCTTCTTCAGCTTCACACTTTCTTCATGTGCTTTCCACATCTGCAGCAGTTTCCTACAGACTAATCTGCCAGTGCTGCCTATGACTGGAAAACTACCAAAGCAAATACTAAAATGTATCTAAAATGTTAAGAAATGGTTTAAAGTCTTGAAAATAGTCTTCCAAATCCATAAGAAACTAGTCATAAATATAACACATAAATTAGAACAGCAGAGGCTTCCAGCCTTCAAACTATACTACAGAGTGACCATCATCAAAATAGAATGGTGCTGGAACAAAAACAGACACACAGGTCAATGAAATAAAATTGAGAGCCCAGAAATAATACTACATCTATGTGGACAGTTGTCTGCAACAAAGGAGCCAAGAGCATACAGCAGAAGAAGGAAAGTCTGTTCAACAATTGTTGGGGAAACTGGACAGACCTTTGTAAAAAAAAAAAAAAAAAAAAGAAAAAGAAAAGAAAAAAGAAGATAAACTAGATTGTGCATTAGCACCATATAAAAAAGTTAACTCAAAATAAATCAATGAACTGGAAACCATAAAATACATAGAGGAAAATGGTCCATGACATCAATCTCAAAGGTGTCTTTGGGGAAGGAACACCTATGGCAAAAGAAACCAAAGTAAAATTAAACAATTGGAACTAAATAAAACTAAAAATATTCTGTATAGTGAAAGAAACCACCACTAAAACATAAAGGCAACCCACAGAATTGGAGAAGATATTCACACAATATACATCAGACAATAGCTTAATTTCTAAAATATATAGATAGTTCATACATCTGAACAATAAAAAAGTAAATGACCCACTCAAAAACTGGACAGAAGAACTGAACAGATACCTCTCTAGAGAAGACACACAGAGGGCCTAAAGACATGAAAAATTATTCTATATTGCTCATTGCCATGAGGCTGATCAAAAGGGTCCCCGAGAGGAGGCTACAGGAGCCTAAAGAAAAACAGACAGACAACATACATCTAGAAAAGTGAGGACCAGGTGGGACACTGTTCTCTGTTTGAAGAGCAGCAACCTCAACCTAGACTCCTTGATTTATTTTATAGGGCTGGGTTATAATCAGATAATAAGAAATGCAAAGCAAGGAAAAACTATAAACATTAGCTAATATCAGGAACATTTGAATATTTAAAGGTTGGGCAACTAGAAGCATGAGAGAACTTCTGCCTCGGGTTATCTTGTAGAGGTAGGCATAAGTCAGTTGCTCCCTTCAACTCACTGAAGAAATGCAAATAAAAACCAGACTGAGATACCACCTCAGACCAATGACAATGGTCTATATAAAAAAGACTAGAAACAAGTATCCAAAGGGATATGGAAAAAAAAGTGGAACCCTCCTACACTATTGGTGAGAATTTAAATTAATGCAACCTCTTTGAAAAATACTATGGAGATTCCTTAAAAATAAAAAAAAATAAAAATGGATCTACCATTTGATCCAGCAATCCCACTGCTACATACATACTTAGCAAAAACAAAATCTTTAATCAGAAAAAAAATCTGCTCCCCCAGTGTTCATAATAGCATAGTTCACAACAGTTAAGACATGAACGCAACCTAAATGTCCATCAACAGATGACTAGATAAAGAAGCTATGGTATATATACTCAATGGAATTCTATGCAGTCATTTAAAAAGACAAAAATCATGCCCTTTGCAACAATCTGGATGCAACTATAGGGGTTCAAGTTAAGCAAAATAAGTTAGAAAGAAAAATGAAATGTAGAGAATCATTTCACTCATATATGGAATATAAAGAAAAATATGGCTGAACAGACAAACCCCAACAAAGTTTACAGGACATAAGACTGTAGTTACCAGGAAAGTAGAAGATGAGGGGGAAGGAAGGAGGGAACAAGGTGGTGTAAAGGACACTAGAACTCTGGTGACAAGTGCAATTGAAAGACTCATAGACTGAGATGTAATTTCAATAACCTCAAATGAATACAGTGATTCAAACAAAGAAATAATAAAATGATTATTTTTAAAAAATTAACAAAAAAAGATAGCATAGAAATTGTATAACTCAAGGCAAAGTATAGGTTGAATATTTTTAAGTTGGCAGTGGGAGCTATGTTATGAATTTTGTCCCACATGTGGGGGAGAATTGATAAAGAATACGAAGGCAAACTGAGAAAAAACAAAACAAAATAAATACAAACAAATGTGCCCCTTTTTAATAAGGGATTGAAAGATAGGCTTGCCAGCACTTACTAGCACAAGAAAGTTCAAAGTAAAATAAAAAGATGTTTCTCTAAGATGTGGTACATATATACAATGGAACACTGTACAGCCCTTAGAAGAGATGAAATCCTGTCATTTGAATCAACATGGATGGAACTAGAGGGGATTATGCAAAGTGAAACAAGTCAAAAAAAGAAAGATAGAGACCAGATGACCTCACTTATAGGCGGAATGTGAATAGACAAAACAAAGGAATAGATTAAACATAACCAACCCTGAAACATTTGCAACAGAACTGAGATTACAAAAAGGGAATGGGACGGATGGGGGCAAATAGTGGTGGAGCCCACTGGACACTGGGGAAGAACACTGGTGATTTGATGGAAGGCATGGTATGTTGAAATATATCTAAGAAATGGGGAACTTATACATAGGAAATTATTTTAATGTGTAGAATAACTTCAGGGTAACCTCAAAAACATCCCTAGGGAAAAGTAAAGAAGAAAATAAAAGGAAATCAATCAAAACATAACTACACCCAACCCACCTAAGAAAAGAAAGAGAATAATAACAGACATTAGAACTGTGACATGTGAAACTCAGACTGAGATGCAATTTAATATCCTAAAATGAACATAGCATTGGAAACAAAACATAAAATTATTGTTTAAAATAAGTAAAAACATAAAAATAAATACTTAGAGACAAATAAGAATGAGACACAAGCTACCAGAATCTATGGGATGCAGCGAAAGCAGTACTAAGAGGGAAGCTCATTGCAGTCCAGGCCCACCCCAAAATACAAGAAAATAAACAACCTAACCTTACATTTAAAACAATGGGAAAAAACAATCAAAGCCAAAAATCAACAGAAGAAATGAAATAATCAAAATTCAAGCATAAATAAATGAAATAGAAAACAAAAAGGCAATCCAGAAGACAAATGAAACCAAAAATTGATTCTTTGAAAAAAATAAAATGAACAAACCATTGGCTGGACTCACAGAGAAAAAAAAAATACCTCTCATAACTAGAATCAGAAATGAAAGGGGAGACGTTACAACAGATACCAGAGAAATACAAAACATCATAAGGGAGTACTATGAATAGCTCTTTGACAACAAAGTGGACAGACTTGACGACATGGACAGAGTTTTAGAAAAATTACAATCTGCCAAGATTGTAGAATTGGAAAGAATTGGAAAACCTGAACAGAACAATCACAAGCAAAGAAATTGAAGAGGTAATCAAAAGTCTCCCAAAAAATAAAAACCCAGGACCAGATGGCTTTTCTAATGAATTTTACCAAGCCTTCAGAGAAGAATTAATACCTATTCTTCTCAAACTCTTCCAATATTGAAGAACAGGGATTATTCCCAAATACATTTTATGAGGCCAACATCACACTGATACCAAAAGCTGACAGAGATGCCTATCAGGAAAGAAAATTACAGACCAATATTTCTAATGAACACAGATGCAAAAATTCCTAGCAAAATATTAGCAAACTGAATCCAACAATGCATCAAAAAGATCATCCCTCATGACAAAGTAGGATTTATCCCAGGGATATAAGGATGGTTCAACATGCATAAGTCTATTAATATCATACACCATATCAACAAGAGCAAGGAGAAAAACCACATCATCTTATCAATAGATGCAGAGAAAGCTTTTGACGAGATTCAACATCCATTTATGATTTAAAAAAAATCCTTCATAAAATGGGAATAGAAGGTACATACTTCAATATAATAAAGATCATATATGACAAACACACAGCCAACATCAATATCAATGGCAAAAAATTTAAAGCATTTCCTCTAAGGTCGGGAACTAGACAAAGCTGTCCACTATAATCATTGCTATTTAACATTGTACTAGAGGTCTTAGCAAAAGTAATTAAACAAGAAAAGGAAGTCAAAAGAATTCAAATTGGAAAGGAGGAAGTAAAACTCATTATTTGCAGATGACATGATTATATTAAAAATCCTAAAAACACTATCAAAAATTGCTAGAACTCATCAACAAATGCAGTAAAATGGCAGACTACAAAATCAATGCACAAAAATCCATCACATTCTTATACATCAACATGCTAGAAGGAAACGAAATCAAGAAAATTACACCATTTAAAACAGAAGTAAAAAAACAAATATCTTGGAACAAAAGAGGTAGGAAACCTCTACAATGAAAGCTACAAGTCCTTCTTAAGAGAAATAGAGGAGAATACAAAGAGAATGAAAGACATCCCCTGCTCATGGTTGGAAAGAATCAACAACATTAAAATGGTCATTTTACCCAAAGCAATATACAGATTTAAGGCAATCCCCATTAAAATCCCACAGCCTTATTTCCAGGAAATAGAACAAAAAATCTTAAAATTTGTATGAATAACAAAAGAACCTGAATAGACACAGCAATTATGAGGAAAAAAAGAATGAATGTGGAGGGATTACACTCCCAGACATTGAACTATATTACAAAGCAATAGTGTTCAAAATGGTATGGACTGGAATAGTAACAGAGGCACAAATCAGAAGAATAGAACTGAATGAACAGAAACTGATCTATTCACTTGCAGTCAGTTAATCTATGACAAAGGAGCAAAACTCATATGATGGAGAAAAGAAAATGCCTTCAATAAATCATGTTGGGCAAACTGGACAGCCACATGCAAAAGAATGAAGCTAGACTACTCTCTAACGCCAACAAAAATTAACTCAAAATGGTCTAGAGGTTTGCACATAAGACCAGAAACTGAAAAATTCTTGGAAGACAACATAAGAAAGACTTTCCATGACATCAGCCTTAGAGAGGTCCTTGGAGACGCAACTTCACCATCAAGGGAAACAAAAAGAAAAATAAGCAACTGGGACAACATCAAACTAAAAAGCTTCTTTTCAGTGAAAGAAAACATCACCAAAACAAAAGATAACCTACTAACTGGGAGAAGACATTTGTATTCCTTATTTCTGACAAGGGCTTAATATCCAAAATCTACAAAGAACTCATAAAACTCAATCACAGAAAAACAGGCAATCCAATAAGAAATGGGAAGAGGAATTGGAGAGAGATTTTTCTGAAGAGGTTATACAGATGACCAACAGGCACATGAAAAGATGTTTCTTCTCACTGGCTATCAGGGAAATTCAAATCAAAACAACAATAAGATATCACCTTCCACCTAAAAGACTGGCTATTATTCAAAAGTCTGAAAACAACAAGTGCTAACAAGGATGTGGAGAAAAGGGGACATTTTACACTGTTGGTGGGAGTGTAAATTGGTGCAACCCTAAGGAAAGCAGTATGGAGATTGACCAAAAAGTTGAAGATGGAAATTCCTTATGATCCCACTGGGTATCTGCCGAAAAGATAGAAAAACACTAATTCACAGAGACTTATGCACCCCATGTTTATTGCAGCCCTATTCACAATAGCTTAGAACTAGAAACTACCTAAGTGCCCAACATCAGATGAATGGATAAAGAAGATGTGGTACATATACACAATGGAATACACTACAGCCCTTAGAAGAGATGAAATCCTGTCATTTGAATCAACATGGATGAAATTAGAGGGGATGATGCTAAGTGAAATAAGCCAAAAGAAGAAAGATACCAGATGATCTCACTCATAGGTGGAATGTGAATATAAAAAACACAAAGGAACAAATGAAACAAAACCAACCCTTGGACACTTGCAACAAAATTGAGGTTACCAATAGAGAATGGGTGGGGTGAGGGGGACAAGTGGTGACAAAACCCACTGGCCAATACTGAAGAACACTTGATAATTTTGTGGCGGGCAGAGTGTGTTGACATATATCTGAGGAATAGGGAAACTGCATATGTGGGGATCCTACACATGAGTTTTATTTTAATGTGTAAAGTCAAAGTTACTTCAGCAAAAAGAAACATTTTTTAAGATGAAATAGGTTATTGGCTGTACCTAAGATCAAACAGTCCCTTGGCCCATTTTTTTAGGGAGACTAGATGACATTGAACACAAAGCAAAATGCCAAAATCCATCCACACCTTTTGTACTCACACCTCTTGCGGTTACAGTTCTTTCCTTAACAAAGTTGGTGGGACAGGCCAGGATACAAGAGGACTGTGTTAGTTAAAAGCCGGCCCAGCTCAGAGCCTAGAGCACCTCTGCTTCCTGCTGATGAATCAGCATTAGCCTATCCCAGGGCCTTTTTATGAACCTTGCACCAAGCCCTACTTCCATGGGAAGCAAGGCATGTTCAGGGACTAGCAAATGACTCCCTGTGACTGGCAGTTCAGGTGTTTTTCACTTTCTAGAAGGTAACATTTTCCTCTCCACGTTCAACCACACCTGAATTCCAAAGATGCTGGTTAACCAGGGATGATGTGCTATATAGGAATTTAAAAATTTGTAAATCCAAAGTCCATGTGTGGAAATCAACATTAATGGAATATACAGACAAAAATATTGTATTTCTAAGTACTTAGTAGACACTCAATAAAGTGAGTGAGTGAATCATCCTGACAAGTCTGTCCCTGTCCTCATCCTCAGTAGGAAGAAGGAATGTCCCTGGGGTTTTCATTCCCTTGCAGCCAGGTTCCCAGAAGCCTCTCCACGGACTCTGAGGTCATCTCTGGGAAAAGCCCTGTTTCTTGAACGTGAGTTTTCTCCTGCTAGAATGTCCATGATAATATCCACATTGGTTTAATAAAAAGGGCAAGCTCCCCTCCCCCACCATATAATCAAAATGACACATCAGAATAAATAAAATCAAAGAAGCTCTAGCATTAAATTCAATTAAACATGCTTGTGACACTGGTGCCTTTCATAGCAACAGAATGTTAGTTGTTCTGCAGAAAGAGAACAAGGTAAATAAGCACTCCTTTTGAAGCTACAGTTGGATTTTTATTTTAAGGAAAGGCTGCCCACTGGCCAAACTCAGATGTATATATATCACAACCAGGAAAAGGGCTGCCCTGACTCACAATAGCCTTAAGGAATGAGCAGGGCAGGATGAATCAACCTAACCTCTGGGATAACAAATGAAAGAAGAGATCCAGGTGTGGGAGAGGTTTAACTAACCTCCATCACCTGGAAGGAAACTGGAAGTCCCAGCCCTGTACAGGAACTGGCCGGGGGCAGATGAAGAGACTATTTTACCAGGGCCACACTTCCTGCTGCACCCAGTGCCAGCCCCGAGGGCATGCAGATGAGCTAGACTGTGCAGCCCCTGCCCTGCCCATCTGAAAATGACTGTCTTTCTGGGAAGAGCAGACTAATGACCCTGGAACTATCAGAAAACAATCCAGACCTTTTGTGGGGAGTGCTGGGTAAAGGCTCCAACCACACCAGCCAGAAAAACACAAAAGGAAGGGAGGGGTAACCCGAGTTAGCTAGAGGAGGGTCCAGAGCTGGAGGCCTTAAACTGGGCAGTTCGGGAGGCAGATGAGGAAGAACATCCAGAATGGAGGGGCAGGTGCAGGGGGTGAAATTGTGTGAGTTTTCTATGTCATGGTTATTAGTTATGGAAATCTCAAGAAGACTTGGTCCATCATTCATTCTCCCTCCCTCCCTCCCTCCCTTTCTCATCTCTCTCCAGTAGAGGTGCATTTTATCCAGTTATGAAACAGAAGGGCATCATTCTGCAATCAGCACTTTCCAAAGAGTAAAGGCAGACCTTTGAGGTGGCTCAGAGTCATTTAAAATGATCATTAGCCAATAAGGATGACTCTCACAGCCCCTCATAGGCAGGTAGATGAGGTAAGAGAAGATAGTGACTCATTCTTCCTCACAACAGAAACCAGCTACCTTGCAGGGTAGGACACAGCAGTGACTTTCCCCAGATCAATTGACCAAGACTTTCTGGTGGGTTTGATGAGCTTGTTCAACCAGCCCCCTTCTGAAAGCTGTGGGGACTCACTGTAAAGGGAGTGACTCGGGAAGGGAGCACCTTGTCGATTCTGAGAAATTCAAATATGGAATATCAAAACTAGAATTCACTTCCCCCTTTACCCACCTTCCAGAGAACTTATTTTCCTAAGCATCTCATAGGTGCAAAATGTAGATCCCATAAGTTTGGCTACATGGATGGTCCTTATACAGCACCTGCTCCTTTCACAGACAAGGACAAAAATCTTGAGGAGTTGAATGATCTGCCCAAGATCATGGAGCTAATGTTTCTCAGACTGAAGTCCATGTTGCCTGACTTCCTCCCAGTAAGAGTGCTCTTAGTAATATCACTTCCCGGTAACATCAATGAGCAGGGGTCAGCAAACATTTCCTATAAAGGACCAGAAAGCAAATAGTTTAGGCTTTGCAGGCCATACATTCTCTGTTGCAACTATTCAACTTTACCTTTATAGCTTGAAAGAAGTCATAAACAACATGTGAATGAGTGGGTATGATTTTGTTCTATTAGAACTTCATTTCTAATAATGATATACAAACCCAAAATTTGGAACAAACTAGCAAAGCTTAAAGACCATGCTAGGTGTTAATAACTTCAACTCCAGAGCCTTATCTGATCAACAAGAGACTATAGTATCTCTCAGATGCATTAAAGCCTTTGGCCTTTGGTTTGGGGTATTTTATAAAACTTCTTTGAAGACTGCTCCTGTCCAGGGCATACTGAGAGGGGAGGAGCCATTCCAATGTGCCTAGATTTCCCAGGCTACTGGATTTTCCATGCTGAAACTAAGATAGTCTCAGGAAAATAGGATGGATGGTCATCCTACCATCAGTTGTTTTTTGTTTTTTTTTTTTAACAGAGAAAGGGAGAAGAAGAAGAGGCCTTTTGGAAGGAAGGGCAGGGAAGAGAAAGGATGGAAAGGGAAGGAAAAAAGAAAGAGAAGGAAGCACTTTTAATGTTTTTATTTGTTTGATTGTCTCCCACCCCACATCCCCATGCCCCGGGTCTCAAACCTGGGTCCTTGGGCTTTACCTGGTCTACATCCCAGTCACCGGCTTAGTGCCTGAGCTACCAGGGCATGATGCCATCAGACATTTTGATGGTACATCTGAGGCCTGTTCAACTGAACAAAGTAGAGACCTGTAGCTACCTAAAGCAGCCCTTTCCCTAAGTAGAGCAGAGCTCCAGAGAACAAACTCACATAAAAGATTAGTCTGAGAAAGAGTTGCTGGGAAGAGAATGATGAGGATGACTAATTCCTCCCAAGAAGCCAAGAGAAATAATATTTATGCCTCCTGGTTAGCCTCAGCTATTTCCCCTCTGTTTCTCTTCTCTTAGGTTCACTGTCTTCCATGTTCCTCTGAGGACTTTTGCTGGGAGGTCAACACATTAATGAAATTCAAATCAAAATTACAATGAGAGAATCGACTTCCGGATGGTGACTCAATAGGATGCATTTTCTGGTTGCTCCCCACAGAAACTGAAAAAAATTACCTGTTTTCCTGAGACAAACACCAAAAAACAACTGGCACTTCAGCTGGAGATGGATCAACTGACAACTAATGGTGGGTGAGGGTACCCAGCACAGTTCTGAGCTAAGCCAAAGATTTGGATTTGGGACGGAGTTCGGGAGTCTCTGGACACACAATGGGGCAGATTAAGGATTTTGGGACTAGATGCAGAGGCAGCGAGAGGCACAGCCCCAGTGGGGCTGAGACACAGAGACATGGAGGGCCAACAGAAGGGGATGAAAGGAGAGCCAGCGCACCGAGAGCTGAGCTGGATCCCATGTGGTGAAATTGCTCTGGGCACAGCCATAACCTAAAATCAGCCAAATCAAACCCCTCCCACAACCATTTCACTCCAGAGCCTGGGGTCCACTAAGCAGAAATCCTGCCCACCCGCATGTCCAACCACTGGAAATCCTGCCCATCAGGTACCCCACCCCCTGGATTACAGTAAGAAGGCAGTCCCACGCCTCAATGCTACCCCCTAGTGCCACCTTGTGGGTAGAGGCGAAACTGCAGCCTGATTGGCAATCCTGGGCAAGCCAAACTGAACCCTCAGAAATATAAACAGAATGCCAAATAGATCAAAGGCACAGAGAAATATACATGAAACGATGGATCCAATCAAAAACCCAGGGGAAAATCTGATTTGGAAGACATGTGTAAATTACCTGAAGAAGAATTAGGGAAGCGGTGATTAACATACTCATGGGAATCCAGAAATCAGTAGATGCAGTAAACGAAAATGTCAGGAAGCAAAGAGAAGAATTGAAACCAGACATCAAACAGGTAAGAGACAAGATGGCTGAATTAAAGAACTCAATAGAGGGGCTCAACTATAGGATGGATGAAGCTTCCAGTAGAATCAGTGATCTGGAAGATAGGACAGAGGAACTCAATCAAGCAAACCAGCAAAGAGATAAAAAAAAATTCAAAGAATTGAAGATAGCATTCAAGACCTCTGGGATAATATCAATAGGAACAATATTTGCATCATAGGGGTCCCAGAAGAAGAGTGAGAAAAGGGGGCAGAAACCGTATTTGAAGAAATAATAGATGAAAACTTCCCCAATTTGAAGAATGAAGCAAGCCTCCAGATCCAGGAAGTTCAAAGAGTTCCTAATAAAAGAAACCCAAACAGAAATATACCTAGACACATCATCATAAAAATGTCAAAAATACAAGATAAAGAAAGACTATTAAAAGCAGTCAGAGAAAAAAGTGTCACATACAGAGGATTCCCCATAAGATTGTCAGCAGACCTATCAAATAAAACTCTACAGACCAGAAGGGAATGGAATAATATATTCAAAGTGCTGGAAGAAAAGGATTTTCAACATAGGATACTATGTCCGGCAAGATTATCACTCAGAACTGAAGAAATGATTAAAAAAAAAAAAACTTTTCTAACAAGCAAAAGTTAAAGGGGTACATTACTACAAAACTAGCTTTGCAAAAAATATTAAAGGATGCTCTATAAAGCATAAAGAAAACACAGAAAAACAGTAAGACAGCAAATATTAAAAGTAGGGAGGAAGAGAACAAAAACGTGGATAGTTAGAATGAGTGGAAGACTAATATGCTTTCAAATAAAATTAGGTAGTAAACACAGAACTGCGAATGCTAACTTTAGGGTTACCTCAAAATGTATCCCCAGGGAGAAAATGAAGCAGAAAACTAAAGACAAAAATAAATCAAAATATAACTGCACCCATCCAACCTAAAAAGAGAACAAGAGCATCCATCCACAAAGTCATCATCTGGAGCAACATACAAAAGACAAATTATAAAATGACATTAAGAAATTAGATATCAATAACCACCTTAAACATTAATGGACAGAACTCACCAGTGGCTGAATGGATTAGAGGGGATTATGCTAAGTGGAACAAGTCAAAAGAAGAAAGAGACCAGATGACCTTACTCACAGGGGGAATGTGAATAGACAAAACAAAGGAACAGATGAAACATACCAACCCTGAAACATTTGCAACAGAACTGAGGTTACCAATAGGGAATGCAGGCGGTGGGGGGACAAGTGGTGGTAGAGCCCACTGGACGGTGGGGAAGAATACTGGGTGATTTGGTGGAGGGCAGGGTGTGTTGACATATATCTAAGAAATGGGGAACCTATACATAGGAAATTATTTTAATGTGCAGAATAATTACTACAATAAAAAAAATACAATGAGATACTTAATACCCATGGGGATGGCTATAATTTAAAAAAATGGAAAATAGCAAGTATTGGCGAGGACGTGGAGAAACTGGAATTCCCATGCATTGCTGGTCAGTGCAAAATGCTGCAGCTCTGTGGAAACCAGTTTGGTTATTACTAAAATAGATAAATAGAATTATTTGATCCAGCTATCCCATTCTTGGATCTATGCTCAATAAAATTGAAAGCATCCATCCACATAGAAACTTGTACACAGATATTTATAGCAGCAGATGATTCCAAATAGTCAAAAGGTAGAAATAACCCAAATGTCCTTAAACTGATGACTAGATCACAAAATGTAGCATACACAAACAGGGGAATATTATTCAACCATAAAAAAATAAATGAGATAGGGCACGCCCTGGTGACTTAGTGGTCTAGGACACCTGAAAGCAGTCCCACATACATCCCAAGGTCCTGGTTCAAGAGGGTTGAGAGGAACAACCAATGTGAATAACTAAATAAAAATAAAGTGCTTCTTCTATTCTTCCACCTCTCCATTCCTACCTGTCTACTCGCCTTTATTCCTGCCTTCACCTTTCCTTTAAAAAGAGAGAGATACTACAACATGGATGAATTTAGAAAATAGCATGCTAAATGAAAGACATCAATCATAAAAGACCACATCTTACATGATTCCTTTCATCTCAAAGTCCAGGACAGAAAAATCTAAAGAAACAGAGAATACCTTTGTAATTGTTTCGGCTTGGAGTGGGGCGGGGAGAGAGGTGGTTATTGGAAGTAGGGAGTTCCTTTTTGAAGTGATAGCATGTTCTAAAATTGACCGTGGGGACAGCTGCACAATTCTGTATGTGTACTGAAGACCAGTGAATTGTACACTTTGAATGAGGAGATTGTTTGCTATGTGAATATCTCAATAAAGCTGTTTAAAAAAATAAATTCCATACACTCACAAAGCCACACTGTCTCCAGATCTATGCCTGGAACTATTTAAAATTGAGTCAACTCATTCCCTGACTTTGGGGAACTGATCCTTAGTTGAGACTTCTGGGCCCTTTTGACAGTTTGAGGTAATTGACCATTTATGCACAAGGGCAAAGTAGTACTTTGATCATTACTGAAGCCACAGTCCTGATCACGGGAGTGTGTAGTTTGGATAAACATACCAACGAACCCTACAGCCAGGTTTCCATGAAAAGAAACCTCATCTTCTGATAACTCTCAAGTGCATTCCTAATACACCCACCCTTCTCCAGCTCCTCCTTTCCCACTTTAGCAAATTTCCTTCCCTCCCCTCTCCCCAACCCCAGCAAACTCTTGACACAGAAAAAACAAGAACATTCCCACCATCCCCTCTCCAGCTGAACTCAATTGCCCCCAGCCCCCAGCTCACACGTAAAAAACCAAGTAACTCTCTGATCTGAGTTAAAAGCGTTGGGCTGTGGGTACTAACAAGCTGGGGCGGGGGTTTGCCTTTTCCTCCAGCTCAGATTACCTGGTTTCTAAGTGGGCCAACTCGGGAAGAAACCCTTCCAATCAATGCCTTCAGTTGAGATTCAAACCTCCATGCCTGTTACTCAAGGGGAGTAAGAAACAGACCGAAGAAAAAAACATGTTGCAATACAGTTATTGCATTATTTCCTTATAACCAAGGTCTCCAGGTGGGGGTGGGGTGAGGGATGAAAGATTTTCATATTTAATGAATAAATGCCTTGTAGTCCTCTTAGAGTTTTCTTTAAAGAACTCTGAATACATTGCAAATACTCTCTCCGTTTCCATACACCGCCCCACTCCTGAAGCAGGGAGGTGATCAGTAAAACCCATTTCACAGATCCTAAAATGAAGGCAACAAGTGATCTCAGACCTTTCCTGATCCCCCAAACAGGTTTTTAGGCTACAGTTTTCACATGGAAATTTTATTTACCATGTTTCTTGGCATGTTCTTCCTAGACTTCTGCTACTTGCTTTTCCAGACCAAAACCTACTTCCTCTAAGACCCTCTCTTTCCAGGATGTGACTCCCAAAACGCAGTACACACTGATACTTCCTCTCCTGAAGCACACAAAACAAGTCACTAGTGATGTACCATATTCTCTCGTCGTTTTCATGTGAATGGCGTCCCTAGTAGGGTGATACCTGCCTGAGTTTCAATGGGAGAGTCGCAGCATTCTTTTCTCTCTATAGAGGGACAAGGAAAAATTACCTTCTTCAGGGCATTGACCATAATGTAAAAGAACCTAGAAAAAGAGTAAAATGGCCCAGAAAATTTTTATTTAAAAAAATACATATGATTTTTTAAGACATGATAAAGCAAGAATTTCTTTGAGCTAAAACTAAACTGAACTGCAACCCAAATACAGTGTTGAGATGGCTGGTTATTCATAAAAGACACCAATGTAGATTCTTACCTTAACTGATATCAAAATCAATTCCAGAATGATTAAAGACCTAAATGGGAAAAAAAAAAAATCAAATCATACCTGGTGTGATGGTTAATTTTAAGCATCTGTTAACTTGACCCAGCCATGGGATGTCCAGATATTTGACCAAATTTTTGTCTGGGTCTTTTTGTGAGGATATGTTAGGCTGAGATTGAGGGTCAAAATTAGTAGACTGAGTAAAATAGTTTATCCTGTATAATGTAGACAGGGCACATCTAATCGGTGGAAGACCTAAATAGGAAAAAAAATCTGAACCTACCCTGAGCAAAAGGGAATTCTCCTTCCTCATATACCTTTGAACTTGAAATTGATTCTTCCTGGTTCTCCAGTGACCTGCTGGCCTTCTTATGCAACCTGCAGTGCCAGGTCTGATGATGCTGGATGTACCAGCCTCCATAAGCATGTGTACATGTAGAGGCCATGATCATTCCATCATAGTTACTACCTGCCCAGCAGCCACTGTAAGACATCATTTTACGGAGGATAAATTCCCAATTTTCAGAGCTGCTAAACTATGTTTTAATCATTGAATCGATTAAATAGGGTCTGAAATCTCTGAGAACTTAGAACCAAATAACCTACTTATATGATCTTGCTAAAAGGAATGATTAGACAAAAAAAAACTGTGTCCTCTGTGGACTTTTGTCTCAAGGTAATTAGATGAGCTGTGGACATCAGAGTTTCAGGAAAGATTTTCAGAGACCATGCTGTCCCTAGACATGCAGATCTGTGGATCCCAGGAGGCTTAGCCACTTGCTGCATCTTTCTCAGATGGGACGGAGCCATCCTCCCATGGCACACGTATTCGTGTAGAGGCACTGCACACAGTCCAAACAGCTCAGTAAAATCATATTACATCTTGGCATGAAGATTGTAAAAGACTTTCAAATGGAAAAAATAAAACTGGATTATTATTGCTTTTCATTGTCAAGTGAATTATAGAAACTAATAAATATGTAAATTCTTGCATCCAGAGGAAGGCAAATGAATTGTATTCAATGGAATGCAACTGATTATTTTCCCCTGGATACTGTAGTTTCTTATCTACTTGTCATTCATTTGTCTTATCGTTTCAGGGCTCCCTGTTGTTGCTCTATGAGTAGGCTTTAAATTCCCCTTGGAACCAACTGCAGTAGCTTACTGTTTCCCTTATTTACTAATGATTTTACATAAAATCTTTGATATGTACACATTTTATATTTGTATGAATCATTTTACCTTTGAAAAAATATCCTTTAATAATCTACCAGATAGAATGCAAGTCAGCCATGAAAGAAGTATGTTTAGAGTTCTTTCATTGACAATAAAACTGCTTAAGACATTGTGTCAAGTGAAGAAGCCAAGATACACTGTAGAAAAACACAGTGTGATTCAACTATGCCGAAAGTATAAAGAAAACCAAAGGGAAAGAAAGAAGACAAGATACAAACGGGACTTGCCAACAAATATGGTTCCTGCTTCTTGATATCATTCTGCACTCGGCACACTTTCACAGTTGAATTGCTTTTACAGAAAAAATTCTTTGAAGAGGAAAGAATAAAATATATTCTCTACTCAAAGCAAGACCTAAGACACTGAGAACAGGTAGAGCAGGGCTCAGGGGACAAACAACACCTGCAAGACAGTAATTGACCAAATGCCTCCACGGGGAATAGAAGTGGCAGTTTGCCAGGAATCTGAAGGGCCTCTTGCATTTCATGGATATTTTATTTTTCCTCTTCACAATGACAATAATACATGACTCCACGTTTGTGCCTAAGAAAACAATTTCTAGACAAATCAGTATAAAATAAATAAAGATTTAAATTTAAATTTTATGAGTAGCCTAGAAAACCACCTACCCAAGCTTTAATCTCCACCAAAATACTCATTAGGCAGTTTAGTGGATGCTTATTACCTGTCACTGTCAGAGATAGGACCGGGACCTTTTTTAAACTGGGAAACTTACCAGAACCTTCCAGAAACACACCAGCCAGAATCACATTCCAAAACCATGTGCTTAACAGTTGTCAGTCACTGGTTAAAAAAAAAAAAAAAAAAGATGCCACATAAAGATGAAATTTAATGCTCAAATAAGGTAACAAAATGAGTTTGTTTATACCCATTTTTTATATCTTCCTATATAATAAAAGTGTATATGTCTGTTTATCAGATGCTATTCCTAGGCAAAGCTGAGCTCCCTCCCACTTCCCCATGTCCCCTCTTCCCCTGGATCTGAAAGTTGTCACCACAGCATCAAGAAAGAAGAAGGTAGGAAAGCAGGGACAAAGTTGGCCCTCTGGAGTAAGGCCCTCCAGCTGCCCCAAGTCTTCCTGTCTCTGGGGAGGGGGAATCAGTTGTGAGCTGTTTGTGTACAATTAAGGTTAATTAATGATTCGTGGGGGTGGGTAATAAGCTTGAGGAGGAAGCTCTGGGAGAATTGGCTACACAGAGCAATGCCCCAGGCTGCTGAGAGAAAGGGCTCATCTGACTCGGAACTATACTACATACTTGGGTTTATCATTTTGCACCACCTGCTTTGGAAGAAATGTTGTCCCCAACATACATATATTGAAGCCCCAACCCCCAGGTGACCTACTCATGGTCATGGTCAATATGAAGCCTAAACGAGACTCAGCAGGGCAGCCTGCTCATATTTTTATCATGTTGCCACTACCTTGCCAGGAGCAGTCTTACGTGAAGGCATTGTTCAGCCACAATGGTACCATTTTGATTGATTAATGTATAAACTTTTATAAATATCAGTATTTCCAGCGTTATGGTTAATTTTTGTGTCAAAGAGATTGGCCACAGAGTGCCCAGGTTAAACATTATGTCTCGGTGTGTCTGTGGAAGTGTTTTCAGATGAGATTAGGATTTGAATCACTGGGCACAGTAAAGGAGATTGCCCTCTCAGAGGTGACTGGCCATTATCCCATCCAGTGAGGGCCTGAATAGAATGAAACGTGGTTGAAAAAGTCACCCTTTTTTTCGTGCCTCATTGCTTGATCTGGGACATCTCCTCTCTCCTATCTTCAAACTGGGACTTAAATCATGGACTCTCCTTTTTCTCAGACTTTCAACTTGAACTGAATATCAAATTCCACCAGTTTTCCTGAATCTCCAAAATTGTGAGTCAATTCCTCTTAAGTTTCAGTGAGTGTGTGTGTGAGTGTGTGTGCTGTGTGTTTGTGTGTGTGCTGTGTGTGTGTGTACTGTGTGTGTGCTGTGTGCTTGTGTGTGTACTGTGTTTGCCATGTGTTTGTGTGTATTTGTGTGAGGGTACTGTTTGTGTGTGTATTGTGTGTTTGTGTGTATTGTGTGTTTGTGTGTACTGTGTGTACTGTGTGTACTGTGTTTGTGTGTACTGTGTGTTTGTGTGTTTGAGTGTACTGTGTGTGTACTGTGTTTGTGTGTACTGTGTGTACTGTTTGTATGTGTAATGTGTGTGTACTGTGTGTGTTTGTGTGTACTGTGTGTGTGTGTGTGTGTGTGTGTGTGTGTGTGTGTGTACTGGTTCTGTTTCTCTGAAGAAGCCTAATATATGTAAGTTGCATGACCGCACTGTATATGCCGTGCAATGTCTTTAGACCCTGAGAACGCCGAACTGAGGTTCTCATGGGTCAACAATCCCTCACAAAAAAAGTGTCTACTCAGCTTCCATATTCTTCTGCTCTGGGGGCCAGGGCTCCCTGGCACTGTTGGAGAGATTCACACAATCTTTTGGATAGGTGCCAATACAATTGGGCTCCATCTCAGCAGAAATGTTTCTCAGTCATCCCCACTTCCCTCATGCCCCACCTCACACCACCTTCTCCCATAGACATCCTCACTTAAAGTCAGAGACATTCAAGGCTGGTAGGCCTGGATTCCATTGTGCTCTTGCCTACCTCCCAGGGCCTTTGCCTCCCTTCACTCTCCAGGACACTTCAGGGTGTCTTTCTGAAACTTGAACCACCTTAATGCATGAGTCGTCTCCACTCCAAGCCCTCACTGGCATTTTCAGCCTCTCTCTTTAACCAATTCACCTTTCATCCCACACAAGGGGAAACAGAGGCCTGTTGGCACTCCAGCAGCCCCTGCTGAAGACGGATTTAAATTTGAGAAGCTAGAAGAGGGAGAGCGTGTGAGTGGCTACCTCTGTGGGAACCACAACAAGCCTTGAACTCAGACTGGGAGAACAAGTTCAAATAGGAGCTAACCCATGAGCTATGTCCCCAGTGGACTCAGCCCAAGTCTGGAGCACGGACTAAGTAAACTGAACCTTAATTTAGAAAAGTTTGGTAATTTGGTGCGCCCTGGTGGAACAGTGGTTAGGTAGTCACCGCCAAAGAGCAAGCCACATCTCCTGGGTTCGAGTCCTGGGCCCAGGGGGGAACAACCTGTGAACAACTAAATAAAAATAAAATAAAGATGCTTCTTCCTCCTCTCTCTTCCTGCCTGCCCACTTGCCTTCATTGCTGTGAAGAAAAGTATGGTCATTCAGTCACCAACGATTCTGCTCCTCGAAAGCGGAGGCCGGCCCTGTGAGCCTCTGCGGCAGGTTTGGCAGGCATGCAGGGCCCCCCACACACACCCCACCCCGACCCCCGCACAAAGGAGAGGGGAGTCAGTGGCCTCAGAGCTTTAGAAGAGCGTTTTCACTCTCAGACACCCATTCCCCGTGGTCCCCTGCACTTGAGCAGGCCTGCCCACACCAAACACCCTTCTCACCCATCTCAAGAAACTAGCTGAGCCCAGGAGCATATTCCTGGGGATGTTTAAGCCTAGTTTGCATTTCAAGAAAACGTTAAGTTACATTCCATGACTTACTTTATAATCACCTCTTCCACTGGCTGGCGCCAAGCTGCTGGAACCCTCTCTGCAATAAACCTCTCTTCTTTGAAGCAGGAAGTGCCATTTGGCCCGAGCTAAAAGGAGTGGTCTTTCTGGTCCCCTGGTGGAGCACCACCCAGACTGGCTCCGGCGCCTCCCTCTGCCCCCTCTTGGGCTGAGGGAGCTGCAGCCTGAGAGCAGGTAGTCCCCAGAGGAAACAGGGGCTAAATCTCGACTTAAAGCTTCTCTGTCGCTAGAGCTGGCGGAACTGGGTCACACTGGCTGGGCAAAGACTAGCCAACTGCTCTCCATCACCTTTAGTCTAAATAGAGTAAGTAACCTCTGCAAAGTCAACTGAAGTAGTGGCCATGGGCTAAATGTGACCACTGCTGGGAAGGGAGGGAGGAGTAAAGCTCGAGGGGGAGGGGCAGGAGGGACAGGCCTCTCCGTTGCCTGGGTGACAGTGGAGTTCACAGGTCCACACAGCAGCAGCTGAGACACTTTCCTCACCCCCAGAGTCAAAACTACAGGCCTGACTGGAGAATGCTCTGTCCAGTTTCCCCTGCAGGCAGTGTGAGGGCGGACCAAGGGCACTTGGTGAAATTCCAGTCTTGTCACTGGCCCTCCTGTCTCCAATCCTCCTCTCCCTTCCTCTAACTCCACCAGACCTGAATTCCCAATAAGGATGGAAACTCACAGCACCTCTAACAAATGTGGACTTTGTGGTGGGAAGAGGAACACAAGGGAACACGAGGGACAGGAGGGCCTTCCGCCACAATGAAAGCTATCTACTGCTAAGGGGACACAGTCTTCTACGGAGATTTTAATTTATTTGTCTGTAAAATGACCCCACCAGGGATAGTAGATTCCTATCATGGTGGGAGGTCAGTTCTGTGTGAGAAGGGCTCCTCAAGGCTGGGTTTCAGGGAGATTAAGTCAGTCACCCTGGGGGCAGGCAGGCAGGAAACACCCTTGCGAATGGCCAAAATGCTAATCCTCTCATTCTGGTCCTTACATTCTGACAAGGGGAAAGCTGTGATAGGGAACATGGATTTCAAACAAGCAGTCTGAGACCATTATTGAGTTCAAATTCCTGGGATTAAAGTGTCCTATCCCCAATCCAGAAATGCATTTTCTCATCAAAGGGCTCCTGCATACCTATCTAGATCTTTGTGGCCAATCTTTTTTCTAACAGTCCAAGGCTGCTTTATAATATGATGTTAATCCTCCTCCCACCAAGAGGTGGAATTAAGAGGCAAGTGTCTCTTTTTAAAGATAAAATAATTGTAGTGGAATTATAGATTATCTATCTCCCTAGTGAGTTTTTCAAGAGCAGGAACCAGATTTTATTCATCTCTGAATCTCCAAGTTCCTATTAGTGCTTGGGAGAATGAATGTACTGAAGGCAGGCAGAGAGGAAAGAGGAAAGTAGAAAGGAAGACTGGATGAAAAGATTCAGTACTTCTCTACATAATTTAAAATTCTAATAGACTAAAGGTTTAGGCCTCTGTTGGTCCCAGACGTACAACACCCTGGGATATACATGCAAAGCTGGGTGCAAAGTAACTTGACAAAGTACAGAATATTTGCAATATTTCCCCAGGCACGTCCAAGGTGAGAAGAGGTGTGAAGCAGAACTGAGATACGGAAATGCGGAGAGAACTTCCAGTTGTCGGTTCCCTTCACGCTTAGTCAGTGAAGTTGACTTTCTTTTATGAAACAGGTAGTTCAGTCGAAAGAGATTATTTTGGTGCGCCCTGGTGGTCTATCAGATAAGACCACTGGACATATTCCACATACATCCCAAGGACCCCAGTTTGAGACCCAGGGCTGGAGGGGAACAACCAAGATGAATGACCTAAAAATAAATAAATAAATACTTCTGCCTGCCTCATTGCCTTCATTCTTGCCTGTACTTCCCTTAAAAAAAAAAAAAAAAAAAAAAAAAGATTATTTTTCATAAATTAATCTAGTTGTATTTTCACTGAACCTTCTAAGAAGTGATCAAGAAGCCCAATTTTCATTCTCTCATGAGGATGATATTAGATATAAAAATAGTTTTGTCAGATTGTAATGCCTTATAAAAATATTAACTAGTCTGCATGCCCTGATGGAGTAGCAGTTAGATCAATCACCTCTGAAAGAGCACAAGGCCACATGCCCCTGAGTTCGAGTCCCAGGTCCAGGGGGGAAGCAACCACTGTGAACAACTAAATTGAAAATAAAATGTAATGTTTCTTCCTCCTCTCTCTTCCTATCTGAACTTCATTCCTGCCTGCACTTTTTCCTAAAAAAGTTAGCTAATCAATTTTTATTTTACATTATAGGCAAGTCTAGAGTCTAATTGCAGTATAGATGAATAGTTTTAAATAACCATCTGCAAAGTCACACTGATCTTGGGTTCAAATCCAGACTCTACCTTAATCTGTCATGTGACCCTAAGTTACTTAGACTCCATGAACTTTAATTTATTCATCTGTAAAATGTCTCATCAGGTGGTAGTAAGCATCAGAGAGAACATATATCAAGTACCTAGTGGAGGTACTTGGCCCAGAGAAACCGCTTCAAAACATCAGTTACTAGTAATAATAAAAAGATAATGAATATTAGCTATTACTAGATCACAGTTTATTACATACAAGGAAGTTACACTCTCTCAAGGAATATAGATGTTTAAACCTTTCTCTCAGACAACCTGGGACTGGGATGCTGAACAGAATTATAGCTTTGGGGCCTCCCAGAAAATCCACTACCTGGCAGCCTCTCCCAGGGATTCAGCAACCCAGAGGCTCATGGAGGAGACACAAGAAGACTGAATTTGAGGCAGCTGGACAGATGCCATGAGAACCAGATGAACTCAAAAAGTTTCAAGTGGAAGGTGGGAGATGAAGGAAATCCAAGAGCCCAAAAGGAAGGCCACAGCTCTGTTTATTGGGTGCCAGAGGCCTTATGTTACCTGTGGCCAAGAATTTATAAAGTCACCACCAAAACCTGGCTCCTTTCCCCACCTTTCTGCAAGTCAGTGTTGTGCTAGTAAAAATTTAACAACCAGCTTGAGTAGGTGGCCTATTCACCTATAAATTCTACTGATATAATGGATAGGTAGTATATAATTTATAAATAATAGCAAAATATACTTTCTTCTTTACTATAAATTCCTTAGAGCTAATTAATTTATGTCAAAAAAGACTAATTTTTGCCAAACTCTTGTATGGATGGATATCCAGCCTCAAGTTACAATTGCCAAATGAGTGTAGTTCTAACATGAGTGCTGTGTCATCATTTCTTTGAGACTAACAAGTGACTTTCTTCTACTAGGCTGCCACCCTCCTTTCTCCAAGATACAGTCAGGGCTAAATTCCACAAGCACTTCAATCTTGTTCCCGTTGGTCAAAGACCAAAGTGAAACACTTGCCCTCTACCATCTCTTTCAGACCACTCTTCTATCTTTTTATTGACCATGCTTTTGAAACTCACCCCACCCAAGTATACAGCACCTTTCCCTTCATACCACATCCCTTCCGAATTATTTATTCATTAAAGAACTGCCTCCTGGGTCAACCTTTCCCTGCTTCTTGGCTGTGTCAGGTGTCTATGCACAAAGCTAACCCACCTGAAATCTTGGCTTCACATCTCCTTGGTGTCCTTAATGACTCTTTAGTCACCCATCCCCAGGAGCACCCCCAGAACTTGTCACCTTGCTCCACCTTGCCAACTCAAACATCCCACTCTCTAACCACAGCTCTCTAACTTTCCAGCTTGCTTGCCCAGTTATTCACATGAGGACTCTCCTTAACTTCTTGGAAACCTCCATTCTCTCAGGCTCTTTAACCAGACTCCTTTCTATGTTCATTTCCCTCTCTTTATAGCTTTCGTTTAATATTCCATCATATCTATCACACACTTACCAAAATCCTAAATTAGTTTCCTCCTCTATTCTTTGGTCATACTCATTTGGCAAAACTCCAATGTTGTATAAACTTATTTGTATGCTTTCTTTGTGTGTAGGGCTGAGCAGCTAAAAGTTTCTGGAGAAATCATTCATGAATAAAATTATTCTACAATAAATTCATGATCATTGACCTCAAGTGAGCGTTCAACATTGCCTTAACTAATTATTTTCTCTTGTCAACACTTCCATGACTATTTCAAGTACTTACTCTTCACTTCCCTCAAACTTTAGATCCTCTCACCTCCCTTAGGCTCAGCAGATGATCTTGCCTCCTATGCAACAAAAGATGGTTAGAGTTAAATCACGTGGGTGGGTGTGCATGTCTGTGTGTAAGTCTGCGTGTGTTTGCAGAACAGTCAAGGAATTTTCACCTATTTTTTGTATGTTTCTCTTTTCATTTTTTTCAATTCAAACCAGAAATTAAATACAATTTTTAGTTGCTAGTATACAATCCTTAAGCAAAGCTTAATTATGAGAAAAAAGATAAAGTCATCTTTATGTTCACGGTACAGAATGAGTTCTGTATTTTAGATATTGTTGTTCAGATTTTTTTCTTACAACAGAAAATCCCAATCACTCCAAAAAGTCTTCATGGGAGTTTTAGAATTATCCAGAAACTAGTATTTCAGTGAATATTCCATTTTTATCTGTTTATTGGTCATTTGAAGATCCTCTTTTGTGAAATGTCTACTGAGTGTTTTGCCCATTTTTCTGTTGTTTATCATTTTCTTACTGAATTGCATGAGATCTTTATATACTTTGAATGACTATTAGAATGCAGAGAGAGAGTTGATGATTCATAGTTCTAGAGATGATTTTAATATAATTTACATGTGTTTACACAGTGCCTTTCTTTTAGTGATTTTATGTACAGTTTATAAACTAAAAAGAAATTGCACCCAATCAACACAGAAACAGCATAATACCCACATGAATCTATTCCTGTCTTCCCCTGTATTGCCCTTTCTGCAAAAGAAAATCCTGCCTCCTATCTAAAATAATCCCTCTATCTGCACTCTAGATAACCTTCTTCTCAGAAATCTAAACAGCATTTCACATGTAGGAAGTAAGAAAGGAAACAGAGGGAGTAGGGAAACAGGTAGTAAGGGAAGAAGGAAAATCCCTCAATCTTATTTATCAGCTATCACCTCCCCTCCCATTTCACAATAACATTTTCAAGATTTCTCTGCACTTGCTCACTCCATGCCCTCACCTCCTACCCACTCAATACACCTCAATTTATAGTCTTTCCCTATCGTTCCCTAAAACACCCTCACTTAAGTGATCAATGACCTCCATATCAATACATTCAAAGGATAACTTCAGGTCCTTTTTTCCTCAGCAGAATTCCACAGAGATGATGATGTCCATCTCCTTGTAACACTCTGTCTTCTTGGTTCCTACCACCCACATTCTCCTCGTTTTCTCCTAACTCCCTGGTAACTCCATCTCAAGTTCCTTTTCCTGACCAAGCAAGCTCTGGTGGCTCAGTGGATAAATCTAACTCAGTATAGTCCGTATACATCCCAAGGACCAAGGTTTACTACCCAGGACCAGATGGGAATAACCAAGATGAACAACTAAATAAATAAAATAAAGATGTTTCTTCCTCCTCTCTCTTCCTGCCTGCCTGCTCGCCTTCATTCCTGCCTGCACCTTTCATTAAAAACAAACAATGTGGGGCTTCCCAGAACTCAGTTCTCTGCCCTCCTTTCTCCTCACCTGTATTCTCCCCAGGTGATCTCTTTTGCTCTCATAGTCACTAAAAAAAAAAAAAATGCCAAAAAAAATGTCTCTAAGCTCCAGACACTAGCTTCCCAGAGGACCCTCTGCCTGGATGTCTTCCAGACAAAAATGAATTCATGACTTCTTGATTCTGCTCCAGGGTTTGTTCCCTTTGCACCACCATCCTCTCCGTGTGGCAGCCAGAAATCAGGGACTCATCCTTAACCACTCTTAATAAGTACTACCTATAACCTGCACACTCAGACCCGTCCTCTCCCTAACATTCACTCTTCCCCACTGCTCTCCAGTCATACGGGCCTTCTTGCTAACCCTCAAACAAAGTTCACTCCAGCCTGAAAACCTTTGTACTTGTTTCTTCACTCAGAATGTTCTTTCCTCAGATGCCCATGTGGCCATCTCCCTCACTTCTTCTACATCACTACTCAAAAGCCACCTTTTGAATATGGCACTCCCTGCTCACTCTATTAAGACTGAAACACCCCACACTCATGACTCATGACTTCCTTCCATGCCTTGTTTTTCTTAGCATTTAGCACATTCTAATGTTCTCTATACTTCTCTTACATATAAATTATTCTATCTCCTTTACTATAAACTTGACAAGGATAGGGATTTTCATCTTTTTTTTTTTTTCACTGTTGAATCCCCAGTGATATGAACAGTACATGGCGCATAATAGGTCTCAGTAAATATTCAGTGAGCAAATGAAGGAATGTATAAACTTCCACATCAAATCAATCTAATCAATCATCTGGACCTATTGCTTCTTTGGTTTTTGTTTGTTTGTTTGTTTCCTCCTATTCATCCTCTTGCCTCCATCTCCGTCTCCCTGGTTCTCCAGTATGCTAGACATGAAGATGCATAGCACAGGCATTTTACTTAGCCAGCCTTTGAGTACAAGATATTTTGTCCACTTCAACATACATATATGTGTATTTATATATACATGTATGTATGTATGTATGTATGTATGTGTGTATATGTATTATATAATACATATAAAATATATTTGTGCATGAAACTTAATTTATTGCCAGAATTTGAGATTTGAGTTGGGGGGACTCAAAGAGAAGAATGGGGAAAGGGAGCACTTGGGGGAATGCCTGTTAGTCTTCTTCATGCTGACATCCTTTAGTAAAAGCATAGCATCTCAGATTTTAAAAACCTGTTCCTCTGGAGGAGGCACATTCCTGCCTGACCTGTCCCTGGAGTTTCTGGAGGAACTATCCATCTACTAATGCCAGAAGGAGCAGACCTGGCCTTCACATCAAACAGACAAGTTGATTGGTTGGGTTTGAACACATGACCCAAAATTGCCCAGTCCATTGGCTGTCTAGAAACGGATCATGTTTGTATCCTTTTAAAAGCTTAGGAACTAGATGGTGGGTACTTTGGAGAAAAGACATTAAGTCAAAGTAAAGATGGCCAGCCAAGGACGCACACACACACATATATGAACAGAAATAGCTGGTCAGGAGAAAAGGGAGAGAACAGAGAGGTGCCTAGAAAACAGGAAGAGAGCGTGGCCTTTGTTCTGCCTGTGTTCCAGTTCCCCGCAGTCCAGCTCTATTTGTTACCCTATTTCCTGTGCTCTGGGAGATGCTCCTGATTCTCCCCAAATAAATCCCACTTATCACCTGATCTAGCTTGAGTACATCTCTGATCTTTTCAACCAAAAAATCACTAAACAAATAGAATCTAGTCAGAAAATATTAGAAAGGGATTTTTGCGTAATAAACAGACTCCTCCTCTCCTCATCGGCAGCCATAACTGTGAGATTGATCACGTCCCAGTTTGTCAATTTAAGAGCAATGCTGCTCACCTCCCCACAGTGATGGGGTCTCCGATCTCCTAACAGCAGTAGGTTCAGGAAGGGACATTTGAGGCATTCCTGGTGGAGTAGTGGTTAACTTAGTCACCTCCGGGAGAACACAAGGTCACATACCCCTGGATTCAAGTCCAAGCCCAGGTCAGGGGGAAACAACCAGTGTGAACAACTAAAATTTAAAAAAAAAATAAAATGCTTCTTCCTCTTAAAAAAAAAGGACATTTGACCTAAGATGGTCCAATCAGAGCAAACCGGCAAACAGTCTGTTTTAACAACAAGAAGGAGGGACTAACAGGAAATGACCTCTTTTAATATCATGAAAGTAACACATTTAGTGAGGAAAAATGTAAATACAGGAAAAGACAAATAAAAATAGCCTCAATGATAATCAGGCAAATGACAAAGAAAACCAATGAGAATTTTTCATTCACCATATGGGCCTTTTTTTCCTTGTGATCATGAAGCTGTGGGAGATGGACTCTTTAACACTGCCATGGGAGGATCAATTATGGTAGCACTTGTGGAGGGCCACTGGCAGTATAACTGACATTTAAAACCTTAAACACAGTCTTCTTCTACATCTGCCTGGGGGAGACACTTGGACCTGTACCCAAGGAGCTGTGTTCAATCATTCAACTCTTGACTAAAACACTATTCACAATAGTGAAAAACTAGAACTAATCTAAATCTCCATGAAAAGAGGAATAGCGAATCAATAGAATAAAACCACGCTATGGACTAGCACACTGTAATTAAGAGGAAGCAGATCAATGTGTCATACACTTAATGAGATGTTATTGAGGAAAATATTCAAGTTGCAGAAAGAGTTGTACAGTACCATGTCATTTGTATTTCTTTAAAAAAAACTTACATTTTATCAATTGTCTCCACAATAATCTCTTATTGTGCAAGAGTGCAAGTCTTTCCATTCGAACATGAGTTCAGTAGCTGCTTCCTTAACTGCAGCCTCATTAGGTGAGTACTCCCTGAGAGCTTTGAGTAGAAGTCTGTGTGTTCCCTCACTTAAGATGTTCTACACAAATGTAGCAATGTTTTTGGGGTTTTTTTTAATAAATCAGAGTTGGCATGTCAAAAGCATCCTCTATAAAAAGAGTATAATCGTCTTAGATTTGTTTTCTAAAGCATCCCTGTGGCTTAGTGGCTGAGGTGCTGGCCCTGTAAAGCCCAAGGCCCTAAGTTTGTAATCCTGGACCTGGGGGAAGGAAAATTTTTAAATTCTCTAAAGTTGATACTGTGGCTTATTTTTGTCAACAGTATGTTGTTTGGAAACTTTTTTGTTTCTAGGAAAACAAATCCTTATTAAACCAGGAATTTAAAGGAAATAAAAACACATTAAAAAAATCTGATTCTCTAGCACACCCTGGTGGCCTAGTGGTCTAGTACACCCCGGGAGCAGTCCCACATACATCCCAAGGTCCTGGGTTCAAGACCCAGGGCAGGGGTTGGGGGACCAACAATGTGAACAACTAAATAAAAATAATTAAACACTTCTTCTTCCTTTCTCCTCCTGCCTGCCTACTCCCCTTTATTCCTTCCTGCACCTTTCCTAAAAAATCTGAATCTCATCTGTGTGTTTCTATATATATATATATGTGCGAATGCACAGAAAAGTCCCAAAAGGAGAAATGGCCAAAGGGGACTTAGTTTTCTCTTACCATAAAATAGTAATTTTGCTCAAGAAAAATATTATAACATATTAATTATGATTTTACATTAATAAAATTAAGGATATAAATGCAAATATACAAAAGAAAATTTGTAAACTACACAAAGAACAAAGACATAAATAAAATAATCTCTGATCTCATCTCAACTGCTAACCCTCCGGAGCCCTTTTGGAAATGGTCAGGGGTCTGCTCAGAACACTTGAAGTATGTCCATCAGGCTATTAGCTTCCCTTCGGCCCACAAGGAAGTCTGACATCATTTCATCCAGAAGACTTCCTAATCTAAATAGCACCCTATATCTGCAAAGGTCATGGTGCCCACCCACCATATGTGACTCAAAACACAACACTAAACAAAGTATCTGATTATTTCTGTAACTATTTCATTTGGGCGGGGGGGGGCAGGTGCGAGTTCAGCAGTGAATATCAATATATTTTTTAAAAATGCTCCCCCTCTCTATTTTGTTTGGGTGTTTGTTTTGCTTTGCCTCATTCTGTGAGGGAGTTTTGTGTCCCTGCTTCTCAGTGCCCTAAACCCACACACAGTCGGCCTATTGACTGATCCTGCACAGCTCTTCTACCCACCCCCTAACAGGCTGCGCAAAGACACACCCAGGCTGCCTCCCCACCACACACCTCACCCTCCTGTTCCAGGCTTGCCATTGTGTCGAGGGCAAGCCACCGAACAATGAACTCTTAGCAGATGATGGCATGCCTTGTCTCCATGTTCTGAGTCAACCCCAGTTATGCCTGGCATCTAAGAGTCAGCGCTTTTGTAGGCTTCTGTGACATTTGAGAGCTTGCATCCCACTTCTTCCAGCATTTGGAAAAGAGAACACGGAGGACAAACACGAAGGACTCCTCTTGTCACCCCAGTGAACTCATCCTTCTCATGGAAGCAATAAGAAAGTTAAATTGCTCCCCATGAATCAGGACTCCAGAACTTGTGACAAAGTACACATTCTGCAGCTGCCTGACCTTTCTATAAAAAGGTGAATCAGTGTCCCCCTGTAGCTCAGGGAACCAAGACACAGGCTATAAAAGTCAAGAAACTTGGTTCAATACCTGGGGCTAGAAAAAAAAAATTTTTTATTTTAATTTAAAGAACTAGACTGAGGCCTCCTTCCCAGGAGAAGATAATTGATTAAACAAAGAAGGACATTTCTTAGTGAAACAAAATTTTCACACAGTCCACCTGGGTCCTTTGATTTCTCTCTGCCTTCCAGTGTCACATTTCTTTAGGCCTCTTGTGACTGAAGTCACACATTTCCAGGAATTCTTCCCAATTTCAACACATGGAGCAGTAGAGCATGAGCAAGTCAACCACTTTCTCTCTCTCTCTTTTTTTTTTTTTTTTAATATAAGGCAGGAATGAAGTCGAGCAGAGGTAAGCAGGAATAGAGAGGAGGAAGCAGCATTTCTTAATGTACTTTATTTAGTTATTCATCTTGGCTGTTCCCCTAGCCTGGGACCTTGGGATATTTGTGAACTGCACCCAACCACTGGTCCACCAGGGTACACCAAGTCAATCACTCTTGAGTTGCAGTTTCTCAGTCTGCAAAGTGGGAACACTAATTCCTTTCATTTTGTCTTGTCACTCTCTGATGGGCAAAATGCCCCTGGACACTATTCACTATCTCAGAATAGTGGCTGCTCATCTAACTGCTGAATAAATGGTGCCATGGAATTCAGTTTGACCTTCAATGATCTTCACTCTAGACTGAAGCCACTGAGCTGTCTTCCCCAGCTTTCCAGAATCATGGCCCAAGTCTCCTACTGCAGGACCTCAAAAAGGAGGTGTCTCGGTGTTGTCAGTCATCTGGTTGTCTTGACAATTCATACTGACCATAACAAACCCACTGATCAGCCTTCCTACAGATCTTTTAACTATAGGACCAGTCTGTCCTGTTCTCTATTATTGTTTTCTGTTTCTTTTCCAGCATATTTCTTACTTTCTTTTTACTTTCCTCAGTGGGAGTTTTGAAGTCTTTGGCATCAGTGTCCATAGATCCTTCTTTCTCCTTTGACCAATAGCCATGGTCTGCAAGTTGTCTGGTTTATTTTTCTACTCTCTAATCTCCTGTGAGTCAGCTCTGAAGAGTACGCCGTGATGTGGGATCTGAGTTTGGTCCAGACTTGGAGTTGGTACTCCCTGAGTACAATAACTTCTTGCTGTTTTGTAATAAATAGCCTCTGTTGTTGAAAAGCATGGCATTGGTACCTCTTAGTTCTTAACTGTCCTTTAGTCTTTCCATTGACTGGTGGTCATTATTTTCTTTTACACGCTAAAATCAATAATGTTTAATCATTTTAGAGTAAAGAGTCATATGAAATGAAAGAAAAAATTGGGATCCTTCCTCTCTGACTGCTTTATCCAAAACTGCTGGAAGAAAAGGCAAAACTATGGCGATAATTAAAAAGATCAATGGTTACCAAGAATGGAGGAAGGAAAAGAAATGAACAAAGCAAAGAATTTAGGAGATAACAAAAATATTCTATATGATATTATAATTACGGATATATGTCACTGTACCTTTGTCCCAGCCCAGAATGTGTGTTGGGGGCAGAAAGCAGAGCAAGGACAAAGTGGAAATTGGCAGAACATCAAGGACACCAGGCCCAGAGCACCAGGCGAAGGCCACTGTGGGAAAACACTGGGGCAGTGTTCCTGTAAATGTTCAGTACCCAAAACAAGACAGATACAGTTATGTAGTTAAAAAGCAAAAGGCTGTATAAGCAAATCCACTGTAAAGATAAAATTGTTTGCATAAGCTGCTTGAAGCAATTCTGTGTATGAACTTAATAAATAGGTGGAAGGCAGGATATTCAGGGCTCTCAGTCCATGAGACTGTTGGCTCCCTGATCCCATCTATCATCTCTGAGTTTCTCAATCTTCAGTGGCACTCCGCCTCTCCCCTGTTCCTGGGAGTGAATCCCAGCAAATGTGCAACTCTAGTTGTTAACCCTGTGGTAAATTATGGACTTCGGGTGATTATGATGAATCAGTATAGGCTCATCCTCGGCAAGAATGTACCATTCAAGTGAGCAATATTGCAAATAGGAAATGAGTATACATGAGTAGGGGCAAAGGTTACATGGGAATTCTCTACATTCCTCTCAATTTTATTTTAAAACTAAAACTGCTATAAAAATTTAATTAAAAAAAAAACTTCTGAAAGAGATACCTCTAGTCCTTCTTGTTGGCTAAAGAGCTTTCAGGGAACTTCTCAGAGGTAGAAACTCCAAACTTCTAGGAGCCTGATTCCAGAGGCATTTTGCTTCATTCTTTGTAAGGTCTTCATCTTATGTGTTTTTATCTCCTTGTACTCTTTATGTTCTCCTCATCTCTTTTTCTTTCTCTGGGACCTACTTTTTCACTTTCTCTTTTTCCTTTTTCTGTCCTTGTTTATCATCAACATTTTCATATTCAAAATAGCTTAAATTTTGTCTGAACCTGCATGCTAGATTATGGTGGACCCTAAATCCTATGACCAGTGTCCTTCTAAGCAAAAGAGAGGACACACAGAGACACACAGAGGTGAAGGACATATGAAGATGGAGGCAGAGATTGGAGTGTTGCAACCACAATTATGTTAGCAACCACCAGAAGCTAGGAGAGATATGGAAGAAATTCTTCCTTGGGGTTTCCAGAAGAAGCCAACCCTATTATCACCTTGATTTCTGACTTCCAGCCTCTCTGGAAGAGAATAAATTTCTGTTGTTTTTAACCAAAAAACGAAGTCAACAGTGACTGGTTATGGTGATGGTTGTACAATCCTATGAATATACAAAAAAATGAATTGTATATTTCAAGTGGGTGAATTATATGGCTTATGAATTACATCTCAATAAAGTTATTTAAAAAAAAAGTTGTGTCTTGACCAGTTGGTCTTGTTTCCCCCCACTTTCAGAACCAGCTTCAGAGACTTATTTATGCATTCCTCATAGAGATGTTTGTCGTACATGGGCTTCTTGCCTATATTAATCCAGTCCTGAGTCTGCCGGCCACCCACCACTCATCACCCCATCAGTTGCAGACCTTAGAGAGAAAGGGGGAGGGAACTGTTCAAAGAGAAAGTATAGAAAATAATGTAGCATATACCTACTGCAGGACATTTAGGTTGTTTCCACTTTTCACCTCTACAAAGGAACTGCAGTGGCCATTCTTATTCCTGTTTACTTGAACAATTGTGCGAGAGTTCTGAGATGGACTAGAGTGAACTGATGAATCATAAGGTATATATTCAACTCCCCTAGACATCAATACATTATTCAGCAAAACAGCTGAAATAATTGCATTCCTACCAGCACTCTGTAAGAATTCTCATTTCCCTACATCCTCAGCAGCCCTTGTTATATCTAATTTGATTGTTTTTCAGTAAGATGGTTATAAAATGTTGTTTAATGAGCATTTCTCTGATTACTTGTGTGGTTGAGCCTCTGTCCACATTTATGGATATTCAGGTTCTTTCTCTATAAATCACCCAGTTATATCATTGCCAGTTATCTACTGGGTTGTGTGTCTTTTACTTACTGATGAGTAAATCTCATAGATCCTGGGGACAAGTCAATCATATAACTGACAATTTATATGCATCACAGACATTTTCACTCAGTTTGTAGCTTATCTGTTCACTTTGGCTTTGATTTGTTTTAGTGTTTGACAGGTTTTCATTTTAATCTTGGCAAAATTTTCTTTGTGACCCATGGGAGTTTTTCTTCTATTTGACAAAATTATCTCTACTTCACAAAAATATTCTGTGTTTCTTTGTAGAGGTTTGCTCTTTTCTTCTACATCTGGTCTTTAATCCGTATGAGATTTCCTTTTGTATACTATGAAATAATTTTATTTTTTTATTTGTGTGTGCAATGAGGTAGGCAATTTACTTTCTTTTTCTCTGCAGTCTTTGGTCCCAGCATATTTGAATAGCCCATTGTCCTATCATTCATGGTACTTCTCTAATAAATGTAAGGTCTCACTTACTTATGGAAAATTCATCAAGATTTATCAGAAATTCAACCCTATGCAAAAATTACACCATTTTAATATCTATAGATTTATGACAAGTCTTAATAACTTAAGGGCACATATCCTTACCATATTCTTCTTCAAAATTCTTGGTTCTTCTTGATCTTATAACTCTTTAATATTAATTTTGTCAAATTTCATGAAAATCTAACTCAAAATTTGACCTGAATTACATTAAATTTATAATGTGTTACTTGAGAGAAAATCGTTCTCATTTATGAATTTGGTGCATCGCTCTTTATTAGTATAAGTTTTCCAGAGAACCAGAACAAATTTGTGTGTGCATGTGTGTATGTGTATATAGAAAAAGAGAGGTTTATTTTAAGGAACTGTCTCATACATTTGTGGGAACTGGTAAATCCAAAATCTGCAGGGTATACCAACATACGGTACACTCTATCAGAACTTGAGATGGCAGTCTTTCGTAGCAAGGCAGTCTGAGGACAGAACTCCTTCCTTTTCTGGAGATCTGCCTCTTTTTCTTATTCAGATAATTCAATGAGCTCCACCCACATAGTGGAGAGTAATCTGCTTTACTCCAAGTCCTCTGATTTAAATTTTAATCTCCTCTAACAAATGTCTTCAGGGCAACATCACAGACTGGTATTTGCCCAAACAAGTGGGTCTAGCCAAGTTGACACATAAAATTAGTCATCACATTCACCATCATTTTAGTGCTTCTTTTAAGCTCTCCATAAAGATTTCACATCTGCTTGTTAGGCTTTTTCCTGGACTTCAGGTTTTTGTTACTGTTGGAAATAACTTAGCTAGTTTTTGAACTTTGTAATTGTAGAATTTATATGGAAAGTGCACAATTATAAATGTACAACTTCATGCATTTTCACAAGCTTAATACATACGTAAAACTAGCAAATGGAAAACACAGAACCATATCAGCATGCTAGGAGCCCCTTGTCCCCTTTTCAGTAGTTATCCGCCCTATCCCCAGAGTAACCATGGCCCTGAGTTCAACACCATAAATAGTTTTACCTGTTTTGGGACTTTATCTAAATCATAGACAGTGTGATTTTTTTTTTGATAACTCATATCTTTATCCTGACATGATGCTTGTGATAATCTTTCATTTTACTACATGAACTCTTTCATTTCACTGCCTCATTCTCATTGCTGCTTTGAATTCTACTTTGTGGCAATACCACAATTTGGTTGGGTTCTCATTCTACTATTGGCAAGCATTTGAGTAGTTGACAGTTTAGAGCTAATACAAATGGCATGACTGCATAAATTTTTGGTGAATCTACTTTTTTTACACTTTTTAATTACAGATATTTTTTAACAAAAGTTACAAGCAGGAAGGAAGGCAAGTAGCTAGGCAGGCAGGAAGAGAGACAAGGAAGAAGCTTTTTTTTTTTTTTTTTAATTTAGTTGTTCACACTGTAATTTTCCCTCTGAATCCAGGACTCGAATCCAGAGGTATGTGGCCTGCACTCCTTTGGAGGTGATTGATCCAACTGCTACTCTACCAAGGTGCACCTAATTACAGATTCTAAATATTATTTAAGATGTTCAGGAACACTCTCAAGTCTTTTTAAGTTGATCTTATATCTACTTGTCTGAAGATTTCCCTGGGGCATAAATGTAGGCTGGCCATATTTCCTTGAGACAAATACGAAACAGTGAGATGGCACAAACTGGATGGGGTTTTGTGCTGGTGACTAAGGGGAGGGGAGGAGCTGGAGGAATCCGAGCAGTAGCAGAGCAGCCATGCCAGTGACAAATAAGTGCTATGTGATGCCCATTGGTGATGGTCAGGTGGGACTTCGTACAAACACCCAGGGCCAGAACAAGGAATTTTCACACCTTAGGCAAAAATCAACTTTGGCGCCCCTATAAGCCTCTCTCTAAATGTCCTGTCTAATACAAATGCAATTTTCACCATCCCAGTGTCAGAAATGCCTGATAACCCCCACAATGCCAGAGATAACCCCCACAGTGCCAGAGATAACCCCATAGTTCTTAGCTTCCCCTCGACCATTCTGCAGTGTTCCGCTCCCTTTGAAGAAATATGCACACATGCGTGGGGAAGAGGAGAATCCTCTTTCTGCACCTCCTGTTTTCTCCCAGTGTGGTGGGGGTTGGGGGGACAGCAGTAGCAGCCGTAGCTACCATAGTAGAACCAGAATACGGCCATTTTTAATGTGGGGCAAAAGGGACAGCTGCTTTTGGGGCCCCCTCAACAGACTGGACCCCGGGGCAACTGCCCCTTTTGTCCCACAATAAAGACAGAGCCGATTATTAAAAACAGGACAAAATCGACATGTATGTTAAAATGATGGGATGGTTAGGAAATAAGAAGGAAACAATACTGTCCCATTTAAAACAGTACATGTGTTCAGCCTATGTGAGAGTCATAACACCTTGGACAGTGTTTATAAACCTCCTCTTTGGGCATCTGATGTTCATCCGGTGTACCAGAGAGGCCAAAGTACACAGTCCCAGAAAAACTCCCTTTAGTCATGGAAGCAAGCTTCAAGATCCTTTGCTCCTGTGGCTAGTGGTAATCTTTAGAAAACCAAGTTTTGTTCATATAGTTGTATCCATTCTTACACCTATGTCCCAGACACACACTCATCTAAGCTAAGTAACCATTCTTCAAAAATGTCTACCTCTTAATCCCCAGAATCTGTCAATACCTTACATGGTGAAGGGGGTTTTACAGGTGTGGAGTCATTATTGTGAATTGTGTGTTCCATGAAGATGTTAGGGGTGGTACTGTCCTACTCAAAGTTTGAACTTCTGCCTGGTGACCCACAGACACTTCCTTGTCAAGATCCATGCGCAAGGCTTTTTGTCAGGCACTGGGAGAAATGCACAAAATTTAAAGTCCTGAAACTAGCTGACCACTGGCCCTCCTCCTTCGTTGGGTTTTCTTCCCGTAGTATATCCACATGGCCACACCATCCATAGTGACCATTACAAGTTCTGTGCAACAGAAAGAATGATCAGTTCAAAAAGGATGAGCTACTCCACCTTCACCAACACCCAAATTCCTTTGTCTCTTCCCAATGCTCTATCACCCCATCCCCCTAAGTGCAGTATATCCAAAGTCACTTGACAATAGTGCCCTCTAGAGTAGTGTTTTTCAAATTACAATTGTGCCCTCAAACTGGGAGTAGCAAATTGCATTTTCCACAGATGAAAGCATCAGTATTTACCATCCCACCTGCTCTTCTTACAAAGTTACTTTAACACTCTATCCACCAAGAAATGGGTTTATGTTCTCTCTTCTTCAAATGGTATGCGCTTGGGGTTATGTAGAAAGTGATGCCATGTGGCATCCCCTCAGCTACCTGTAATCAATTCTAGTGACCTGAGGTTGCCATGTTGTCAGGAAGTCCAAACTAATTCATTCAGAGAGGCCACACAGAGAGGCTGTATGAGAGACAGTTGATTTAACTCTATACTATTACAGCCCCACTCGCTATCTGACCACAAACACTTAGAAAGTCAGAAAAATACTACTGAGCCCTTCCCAAATCCCTGACCAACAGAAAACATGAGAGATAATAAAATAATTGTTGCTGTTTTAAGGCAGAAAAATTTGGGAGCAATTTGCTACAAAGATAGCTAGAATAGTAGGTCATGAATTCAATCTAGTGTTTGTTTTTAAAAACTAAAGAGAGGCGTGCCCTGGTGCCCTAGCAGATTACTCCTCCAGCAGAGTGCAGTCCACATACAGCCCAAGAACCTGGGTCACAGCCTGGGGCAACAACCAAAAATAAACAACAAAATAAGTAGAAATGCTTCTTCCTCTCCTTTTTCCTGCCCGCCTGACTGCCTGACCACTTACCTTCATTCCTGCCTGTACCTTTGCTTTAAATTAGTTAATTTAAAAATGGAATGGAATGGAAGTAGAATGGAATGAAAAACATAATTAAAAAAAGATATAAGTATTCTTGAGAACAACTTCCAATAATGTATGTTTATGTTATACTGGATCAAGAAGTAAAATGTATTTATTCTTGTGAATCATATAAATATTTTTAAGTTTTGAGAAACTAGGCTATTTTATTGCAATCCCAGAAGTTACAAAAACCAAATTGACCTCTCTGTGAGGTCAATATCATTGCATGGGTCAAGGAGGCTAGAAATTCTAGTACCTTGTAAGCAAGTTATAGGTGGACCCATTTAGCTTTATCACCCACACTAGAGAGGAGCAGTAAAGTCTTCTGCTTGTGAGAGCAAGAAAAAAACATGATTCCTAGAAAAGATGTGTTTTAGGTGGTACATATATATATATATATATATATATATACAACTAAACAAAAATAAAATAAATGCATATATATGCATTTATTTTATTTTTATTTAGTTGTTCTCACTGGTTGTTTCCCAGACTTGGGACTCGAAACCAGGGGTATGTGGCCTGCAATACTTCAGAGGCAGTTGATCTAACCACTGCTCCACCAGGGCATAACATTCTTATATATATTTTACTTTAATACTTAGTGCCTTGATTCTCTCAGTAACTCCTCTGGTGCATTAATGGAATTTGGAGGACAATTTTCTTTTTAAAACAAAAGCTGCAAGCAAGAATAAAGGTGAGTAGGTAGGCAGGCAGGAAAAAAGAAACACTAGAAGCTCTTTATTTTTTATTTGCTTGTTCATATTGGTTGTTCCCTACAGGCCTAGGTCTTGAACCCGGGACCTTGGGATGTATGTGAGACTGCTCTGCTCCCAGGGTGTGCTAGATCACTAGGCCACCAGGGCATGCTCTTGGGGAAAATTTAGTGGCATATTTCTCCATGAAACTCTTGCCTCAGAATAACTTGAGACTTGTGAAAATGAAGATTGCTGGGTCTCTCTTTGAAGCCTCATTATCAGAATCATGGGTATTCATAGTAAAGTCTGAGATCTGCTGAGTTCTAGGGAAGATTGTGAGCATATTGGATGCTCACATTTCCCTAGAAGACAAAAGTTAACTCCGTCATGCAAAGGTCTTTAAACTGGTCTCAATTCTGAGAGGCCTCACTACACCATAGGTGAAACTGGAAATAACCTGATTGTCAAGAAACTGCATCCAGAATTCCTTTAAAGGGAGGGCCATGCCTGGAATGCCTCCATTGCCTAAAAAACAGATTTTATTTCTGAGGTGTACGTTGTGTCTGTATGTATGTCTTTGTCTATGTGTGTCTCTCTGGGTGTGTCTGAGTATGTCTGATATATATTTTTTCTAATTTTTTTACATTATGATGTCTTGACATCCTAAAAAACCTTTCTGAGGTAAGACTGCTTCTCTGAGGACTAGCCAGCCCCTAAAGACAGCAAAGGGCCTAGCCCAGCATGTGCCCTTGATGTGCAAACCAAGGGACCCAGAGCCTAGCCAGGTCTCTATCTGATCTGCAAGCATTATTCCTATGCCTTAATCATCCCAGGGCCAAGAACAAAAAACACGCCCCACCCCCACCCCCATTAAGATAAGATTTGAAATGATAGACAATGTAGGGATCACTGGGTCTCACTCGCATGATGATTATGATAAGTTTTACTGGACAGCCCACCTGTTCCAACAAGGTACCACCCCTATAGCTTAGTGCCCACTGAAACTATTTAAACAAGCCAATCCTAAACTTCTGCCCCAGCCTCATCTTTCCCACAAAAATCCAACAAAGGCCATGGGCTAGTGCTCCCCTTCTTCCTGTCTCCTGATCGCCTCGGTATCTTTCCTTTGTGGCCCTGCCTGATGAGCCACCTCCCGTGTCTAGGACATGTGAGCATAGGAAAAGTTATTCCTGAGCCTCTCATCTTTCACCTGACTGATCTTCTCATAAAACACACAAAATCTTAGTTGCATGTACCTCTGTGTGTCTGTCTGAATCTGTTTCTATGTGTCTGTCTGTCTGAGTGTGGCTACTTGGATCTATGTCTATATGTCAAACTGGCTTTGTGTGACTACGGAATGAGTCCCGGGAAGGCTCATAGAGAAGGTATTTCCTGATAAGTTCTAGGAACTCTCCTGATCTATGCAGGTTACTTTAGGCCTCCTTGCACCTGAGCATTTTCTCACACATACACTGTGTATCAGGTACACACATGTTGCTTTGATTGGTAGATCTCTAAGTTCCTACTTGGATGAAACCTGTCCTTTTTTCTTTCGTTTCTTCCCAGAATTTTATCTGTAGAAATATAGATTGACTGACTAAAAGGAAACTTAGAGATCCTACAGACCAGGGCTTTCTCAAGAAATTTGAAAGTGAATTGTTTGTTTGTTTTTTTTCAAATCATCATCCATTGGCAGAATGTGAGTGGGGTCATTTAGAGTCAACTAAACAATCAAAATGGCCTCACAGGGTTGTTGAATGCATACAGACTGACTCAGTTTATTCGTATGCTGTGGAGTGAAAATATTAGATAAATTAAATCAGTTTAATTACATGAAGACCAAAAAGCACAAACTCTGACAAAAAAAAATGTGTAATGATCATAAGAGACCTAACACGGTGATTGTCAAGCCCTCAACCCCACCGTCACTGGTAACCACTGCCTGTGTGCAGCAAGGCCTGTGCTCACGTTCCTAGCCTGGGCCAGCACCGCTTAAATACACTTTATTAAACAGTGATAACCACAATGTATGTGTGTTTCTATTTTATTATATACATCTTAATAAATTTAAGAAAAATATTTGCATTATTTTGGGAGTTTGACTTGGGTTGGTTTTAGGATTTTTCGATAACCCACAGAGAAATTTAGAAATACTGATTTAACCTCATTTGCAGTTGAGAAAATTGAGTCTAAGACAAGTAAATGACCTGCCCAGTTTTGTAGATAATACTTAATTTCTGTCTCTCAGGAGGAAAAACATTTGGAAAAGATCCACAGACATGCTGCATGCCTCCTGGTCTCTGATTCTGAAGTGATTCCTGGGAGTCGGGGGGAGTCAAAAGAACTGGAGCTGTCGCTGGAATCTTCAAGATGTTTAGTATTTAAAAAGGAGATCTGGTCTTTGAGCCTTACTTAGAGATTTTAATCTTTTCTTAGCATGTATGACCACCTAGAGAGTGTACAAATAACTGACAGTCTAACTGGGTGTGTCTAATGCACTGTGTGTCCGGAGTCCCAGCAAGACTCAGGGAGTGGGCACACTCCCACTCACTGTGACAATGTTGGCAGAAGCCACAATGAAGTCAGATTCATTCAGCTCCACTGTGCACAGTTGCAGTTATTCAGACCTCCTGAGATAAACTGGCCACAAGATGGCCTGGCTTTCCTTGCACTCATACCAGCAAGCTGGTTAAAAACTGTGACCTGATTATAATCTTTTGTGCAGCGACCCCTGCTGCTGGCACGTGGAAGCACATACAAACCCCGGTGTCCATGTTAAGGGTGGTCTGGCCCCTCTGTTCTCTCTGGGCCCAAACATCTTGACCTTCACTGCAGAGTGCACAGGCTCCTGACTAAAGTCAGGCATTTGTGAGGATTCCAGCTGTGGATTAGGAGACAACACCGCAGGGAAGACTAAAAAGTGAAGGATAGCTGGAGAGGATGTTAAGGGGGGCGCAGGCACTCCAAGGGAACTCCCCAGCAGATTGAGTGATCTCCAGAGAAGCAGTCTAGAGCAATTATGATCACACTTGAGGAATATGCATACACTTCTGAGGAAAGGAAAGTTCCAGTCCTGAGAATGATCTTCGGAGGCTTGTCTACTGGCTTATCCAAGGCCATAGGAAAAGAAAATAATTTATATGTTTAAAAAAATCACTTTGAGACGTCACTTAGTGCCAATGTGATGGCAAATACAGATGCACAAATATAGATGCCCTGAAATCATGTGGGAAAATCTATTCACATCTATTGGTCATTTGGTTAGTCTGTGACATGCATATATTTTGCTTATTTTTAGGTAATCAGCAAAATGAAAATGCAATATTAAACAAGTGTATAGAATGCACAAACGGTAAGGATACATGGAAGACCCCCCAATGGTTCATGAGAAGGACCTGATTAAATAGATAAAAGAAGTGATTCTCAATGAAGTCAGACTTCCCTGCCACCTTTGAGCACTTTGAAAATGTGTGGGATGTTTTGTCATTGTCATGGTTGTGTTGTCATTTTCCTGGTTGCTGTTTTGATTGTTACAATGACTTGGGGGTCCTCCTACCATTGACTGAGCATATCAGGGGCCTTAGACACCTCACAAAATGCAGGACAGTGCCCCACAATGATGAATTGTGTCCTGAGGGAGGTTTGTAAAACTCGATGTTTACATAGATGGAAAAATTGTGTTTTCAAATGTATTTTTCATATATTTTATTTTATTTTAGAAAGATGTATGGGTGGGTGGGTTGATGGATAGATGGATAAAGACACAGACAGACAGAGACAGAGACAGAGACAGAGAGACAGAAACAGAGATAGAGATCACCCTGGCAATCCCATGAGAACACAAGTCAAAGCTCCAGTGTGTCCCCAGCTGTCCTGCTCACCTGGCACACACTATCTCACCTTCTTTCTCAAAGTTGCAGACTGAAAGATCATTCTGTTAAGCCATAGACTGATTTACATGGGCAGGACAGCAGAAGAAGTGAGTAGGAGGGTGTTTTCTTCAAATTGAAGGAGGTGAGAAGAAAAAAAAAAATCCCGTTGTAGCGATCAGATTGTCGGTACCAAAGATAGAGTGACTCAGGGCAAGTCGCTGGCAAGCAGGCTCTGAGCTAGGAGGGGCCCACACCCTCAGAATCAGAATAGCATTCTGTGATCCAACAGGGAAGGAATGCATCCATTCAGGAAGCCAGAAGAGGTGAGGCTATCATTAAGTCATCTGGGCAGAGCTATGATTACAGATGAACCAACCTGTCAGGATGAAAACCGAAATCCACAGCACCAACTCGTACTGCCGTGCGGCTGAGCTCACCCTGGCCACCCTTTTGCACTACAAGCGTATGTGGGACAACATGGCCTTAGTCTTTCGGGGGAAAGCACCTGGCAGTAAACACAGAGAATCACAGCACTGGTTCCCATGCAGAGTCCTGGTGAGAAAATGAAAGATAATTTCACGTTGTCTCCAAATCTCTGCCCCGTAAATCTGATCATCTTAGTCCAGATGATAGAGTCTAGCAACCATCACTGAAAGGCATTTATTATGCTCTGAGTTCCTTTTGTTTTAAGCACTGATGTAGTACTATTTACTGGCACACACCTTCTTTTCCTTTTATCAAAACTACAATAGAAATAAGAATTAAATGGTAAAGGAACTCAAGAATAAGATAATTAGGCACACCCTGGTGGAGTAGCAGTTAGGTCAGCCGCCTCTGAAGAAGTGCAGGCCACATAACCCTGGGTTTGAGTTCCAGGTCTAGGGGGTAAACAACTGATATGAACAACTAAATTAAAATATAATAAAAATGTTTCTTCCTCCTCTCTCTTTCTGCCTTCCTGCCTACTTGCCTTCATTCCTGCCTGTACCTTTCCTTTAAAAAAAAGAAAAACAGGTCATTAAATATAACTAAATATATCTTAAATATAAGTACCATATGTTTCCTGATTAGCAGCAGGTAAATATATAGACTATGTACTCTAATTTCTGGTCTCAGAGAGAAAGTTCAGAAGCAATTATAAAAAAATGTTGCTTCATATTACCAGGTTGGTTTTTTGTTTGTTTGCTTGGTTTTTAAGGATAGGTGCAGGAGGCAGGAATGAAGGCCAGGCAGAAAGAGAGTAGGAAGAAGCACTCTTATTTTAATTTATTTTAGTTGTTCACACTGATATTTTTTTCCTCCCAGACCCAGGACTTGAACTGACGGTATGTGGCCTGCACTCCTTGGAGGCAACTGACCTAACAGCTACTCCACCAGGGCATGCCACACAGGTATCTTTTTAAAACAATGATATCTCAATGGGGAAATCTCTTTAGTTTTTGTTTTTATCAGAGATTTCTCCTGGGCCTTGTTGATAATCCATTTATATGTCTATGCCCTTAGAATCTCCTTTGCCTTTGTTTTTATCATTGGATTCTTTGTACAGATTTTCTAGCCCACTTATGACTAACAAAGGGAATACATATATGACTCCGGGAATGGTTTTGTAGACTCAGAGCAGAACTGAAATGAGATACAAGGAATGTACCCCATTTCTTAGACTTTCACTCCTCAATGCGAGAGCCCTGGATGGCACCCAGGGCAGGAAAGCAGTGCAGCAGGCAGGCCTGGGGCTCCCTCGGCGCGGCCCCACTGACTGGAGGCTTGCATGCGAAGCAGCTGACAGAGCTTCAGTCTTAGCTCACCCCTGCCCTTCACCCCGACCCAGGTCAGCTCCATGTTCTCAGTTCTTCCAACCCTGAGCTGTCTCTTTTTAAAAATCAAAAACAAGACTCATTCAGTTAACAAATGACTTTTCCGGGTTCCACTTTAGAGCCACATCAGATAACCAGGCAAAGGTGAATGAGATAAAGAGCTGGAAAAAGTCATTTGAACAAATTCAGGGAAGTGGAGTAGGCTTGAGTAGAAATATTCCAAAAGGTCCCTGGAAAGGAAGAGCTTAACCGGCTCATATAGGGCAGGCAGGACTGGGTAGAAAAAAGAGGCTGCATGTTGCCTTGTGCCTGACTCCTTGACACACTCCCCTCATTAACCTTGGAGCGCCTACTCCTAGGAAAAGACTTTAGGTTCTCCTTTGAGCTCATCTAATGTTTAGCAGAACGAAGGAATTACTACCGTTGACCTTCAAAGCAGGGTAAAACTCTTTCTCCTTTAAATAGTTTGAACAGGACCAATTAGGCCTCATCTTGTTATTTTCTTTTCTTCCACGCCTCTCTCCAGCTCTCTCTGCACACCACACAAGCTGAGAAGAAGAGATGCTGCCTCAGTCCCAGAAAATTCAGGCACTCTATTCTTATTGTGAAAAATGGACCCGAAGAAAGTAGGCCTGCCCTTCATCCCACTTTTATGCTGAGAGGCTGAACAGACAGAGTAGCCAGACCATATCTAAAAGGAGAGCTCTGTCACACAACCTTCAGCAACTTCTTCAGAGAACTCATGCACAACAATAGACTCGGGAAGCCAGTTCGAATAGGTCAGGAGTGAGATTACTCTCTCCGGTGACAGTTCAGGAAGCAAAACAATAACTCTTCTAGCAATCAGCCAAAATGATCAGGATTTGATCAACATCTGACAGTTGACCTATTTCTTGTACTCACTTCAAACTTAGGACCAACCAGAGAAAGCCATATTGACATGCCTAACCAACTACATGGGATGCCCCTCTTCTAGTTAGCCCACCTTACAGCTTTGCCCTGCCAACAGCGCCCCCGTCAGGGCAGACTGAAGCCTTCCCTTTACAGCCTCCACTGTAAAGATTTCGCACCCTTTTGCCTGCCTGTGAATCTGTCAACACAGAAGAGATGGGATCTGACTCCTTTGCTTTATAAAGTTTAGAACAAATAACCCTTGTTTTTCTCACTCACTTGATCTTAATTTATTTCTACAGACCATTCCAGTGACAGCTGTGTCCCCAGAGTACAGGGAGCCCAATGTGCCATCAGAACATGGCAGCTTCTGTGGAGTAGTGATGAGGGACAAAAGGTATGGGAAAGCTGGCGCTACGACACCCTCAAAGTTCATGTACATACATTCTGCCTGTACCTCAGTCAACTCTTTGGATACCTATTGGCTAGTTCCTTCCTTCCCCTTTACTCACCAAACACCGCCCACACACAGCCCACACTTTGATGGTTTTGTCTCCTTCATATCTACCTGTCAAGTGCATTTTAATTTTATCACCCCTGTATACAATTATGCAGAAACCCAGCCTTGGCCATACCCTGGGCCTAGTCCTAGGAGGGATACAGAGTTCTACTGAGTCACTTAAATTCCTCTGGCTAGCACAGGTAAGCCAAGGACATTTGCTTTCCATCTCTAATCTTTTCAATAAGAATATGCTCACCTGGGTTCCTAGTATGCTACTCTTCATGCTTCTCACAGGGTGGAGAGGAAGTTATACTGTTTACCTAATTATACCTCAAGTCAGAAGAAATGCATCCCACTCCCTCATTCAGATGGCACCGCTTTGCAAGTGGACTAAGAGTTTAACTGAAACCTTTCGATTCTGCCCCCTGACCTTGGGGTCTTGACCAGGAGCCACAGGCTGCAGCTGGAAACATTAAAGCCCAGTGGTGTTCAGGTAAGATGAAGCTCTTCCTTCAGTCCCTTCTGTCAGTACCTCTCACCCATTTGAGTGCTGACTCCTGAATGGCACCTCCCCCTTCCCAGCCCATGGTCACCCCCGCAACCCCATTAAGTTATACTGATTTAATGATACCAGGTAAACATACAGATCTTGGTCCTTTTTTTTTTAATTCATATATCCCTTCCTCCCCAACCCTAGGTCTCAGACTCAGATCCGTGGCTTTTTTAGCCTGCCTCTAAACAGATCTTATTTTTAAAAGTGGAAGACAGCATGTCCAAATGACTTAGTGGTAAAGTCCACGAACTTGGGTGGGCACAGCCCACATACATCCCAAGGACCTGGGTTTACAAATGGGCTCAGGGGGGAACAACCAATATGAACAACTAAATAAAATAAATAAATACTTCTTCCTCCTCTCTTTCTGTCTGCCTACTCACCTTCATTCCTGCCTGCAAGTTCACCTTTTAAAAAAAAAAAAAAGTGAAAAGACAATCTTTTCATTTCTCTAAAAGTAAGTGACTCACAGTCATTCTGGGTCAATGAGGAATGTGCTTGCCTGCCAGATCTGAGATGTCTAAACTTTTATGTGACGTGCCACTGACATTCTAATGTCACCAAGAGAAACCACATCATGCCTACTTGCATCATTCTTGTTGAACTCAGGTATATTTTTAATATTTGCACTCCATGGTGTTTATAGTAAATCAAGTAGTCAGTGTTTATAGCAGATGAAATCAGTCTTTGGTAACTCCTAGAATTCCCTCCTGAAACTTCTCTCCTAATCCCTGGTCTTCTCAGAAACCAGTATCCCTCTTCTGTCCTCTAATTGCTCCTTATTTTCATCCCTCAAGCCCTTAATCACCAGCACTTTCACTCAGTCTTGACAAGGTCCCAGAATGAAACTTTCCTCCACAATTACTCTTCAAATGTTGACTGCCAGTGATGTTTCCCAGTTAGCTAAAGACACTGTTTGGGAAAAGGTGTCAATGGGAGTAAAATAGGTGAAAATCAGGGATCCTGCTCATGTTATAGATAAACTAAATTCTAGAGGAAAGAAGACTTAAGACCAGTACAAATCCAAAGACTTCAACCAATTTCCCCCAATGGGTCTTCATAGGAAAGAGACACAGAGTCCTTTGGATTAAGAACATGTGTAATGGACCTCAGGTCTCCCCCAGGCTGAGCTGAACACGACCTCACCAGAGGCCTTCCTGCTGGGGGCTGCTCAGCACTTCTGCTCCCAAAGCCTGTCCCACAACAGGCTCCACAAATTCTTATTATTTTCATTATCATTGTTGTTTTTCCAATGACAACCACAGTAACAGGAGTGGGAGAGAGGGAAACACAGGATTCCCAGCAACAATAATAATTATTTACCTCATGCCTCAGAGAGACTAACTCATGGCCCGCCACCACACCCCTGAGAGTTAATAGTTCATCCACAGCTTATAGAAGGGAGAAGGAAGAAAAGGAGGGTGTGGCTGTGTCAACGAATTAGCTCAAGTATAGAGCGAGGCTGAGAACTCGGACGAGTTTGATGCTCGGCCCAAGAATCTGTAGACCTGTGTGTTCAACAGAACCTGCCTCTGTGACCAACATGATACTTCCACAGGTCTGGATTTTCCAGGCCTTTTTGGTCCTTACAGTAAAAAATAAGATATTCCATTGTACTCATGCATAAATATAATAGAAATAAGTGTGCGCAAAACAAGCCTTCACACTTACAATGTGCAATGCTTTCTGATATTTTCTCTCATTCTAGTCTATTCTATTTTGTTCTTTAAATGGCTAGTTTCAGTCTCCTAAAAATATGTCAATGCAAACTAGTGAGTTATGACCCACAGTTTGAAAGACATACCTTCAGAGAGAAGATGAAAAAGCAGTCCTAGAGGAGAAGGGTTGGTTGAGTTTCATTCCTAAAAAAGCAGGAAGAAATTCAATTATGAATAAGAGTAGAAAAAGTTAGTATAGAATCAAATGTGTGCTATTAGGAAATAATAGCAGAGTGAGACCTAGTGGAGTAGCAGTTAGGTCAGCTGCCTCTGAAGGACCACAGTCCATATACCTCCCAGGGATATGAATTTGCATCCTGCATCTGGGAGAAACAACCAATGTGAACAACTCAAATAAAATAAATGCCTCTTTCTTCTCTCCCTCCCTGCCTGTACCTTTCCTTTAAAAAAATAAAAACAAGGTGGGGGGGGAGGGATAGCTGAGTACAGTACCACCTATACAGAATTTTTGCCCAGAACAATTACTCTGAATCTAATCTGCAGGCACAACCAGACAAATCCTGATTGTGGGACATCCTAGAAGACAAGTACAATGTTTTCAAAAATGTTATTGTCATGAAAGAGATAATGAGGAGAGAGACTAATCTAGATTAAAAGTTACCAAAGAGACAGGGTAACTAAATGCAATATAGGATCCTTAATTGGATTCTGGCTAGAGAAGAAAATAACAAAATCCCAGCAACAGAGTACATTCTGGGCACAGTGAGGTAAATTCAAATGTGCTCTCATTTTAGATGATTTCATTGGGTCACATTAAATGTCTTGATGTGATAATGGTATTATGTTACAAAAAAGAAGACTCTTCTTGGAGGAATGTACTGAAGTATTTAGGGGGAAGAGTTATCTTGTCTAAAATTTACTTCAAATAGTTCAGAAAAGTAAATTATGTATAGAAAGAAAGCAAATGTAGAGGAACATTAATGAATCTAGAAAGAGGGTAGATGTTTATGGTTATAGCCTTTCAACTTATTTGTAGATTTGAACTTTTTCAAAATAAAATGTTGGGCAGAATGGAAAGAAATAGATGATTTTGTTGTTGTTGAGGGAACGTGCAGGCAGGAAAGAAGGTGAGTAGGCAAGAAGGAAGAAAGAGGAGAAGTATTTTATTTTATTTTAGAGAGGAGAAAGAAGCATTTTTATGTCCATTTAGGTGTTTACATTGTTTCCCCCCAGACCCAGAACTCAAACCCAGGGGTATGTGGCTTGCATCCTTCAGAGGCGATTGACTTAACTGGGCACCCACCAGAGCACACCCATTTTACTTTAATTTAGTTGTTCACACTGGTTGTTTCCCTGAACCTCAGAAGGGTGCACAGCTCCTTGGGATTTATGTGGACTGTACTCCTCTGGAGACAGCAAACCCAACTGCTACTCCATCAGGGAGCACCAGATAGATTTTTATAATAAACAGGAAATTATTTTACTTAAACTCACATGTTGCAGTGAACATTAAAATGGTGTTTGGTAAACATTTTTTTAAAGATAGCAGTGAATCCACCCAACCCAACATGCTCACCTCCAGCAAAATGAGACAATTCATTTAAATAAGTATTTACTAGGCATCCATGACCAGCACCACCAGATGCTGACTGATAAAAATAATGTATACAATTTCAGACTGTTGAGACCAAAAGGAATAGGGTAGAATGTACAGGGTTAGGTGTCCATCAGCTCTCATTTGAGCCCATTTCTGTATTTCTTAGCTGTGAGACCTAAAACAGTGTATTTGTCTCCTCTGGTCAATGTGGCCATAGAAAACAGTAAATATTAAGAAATCATTCCCCCTGTTGTTTCCAGAAGGGTTTGCTGCAAGGAACCACCCTTTCCCCAAGACTTAAGATTCACAGACGCCTTCTTTGTTTACTGCTGACAAGGACAGATACAGGCCCTCCAGAAATCCATTCTTATGTATGACTGCTGGTCTGCTGGTCCCATAGAGTCATGAAACAGGATACTTGCTATTCAAACTTTGCTTTAGGCTTTTCTCCTTCCCCCAGACCCCTGAACTGTGGCCCACCCTCCACAGGAGCCTGCTTACAGCTCTCTTATATAAAGGGTCCCTCCCAAAACATAAGTGGGGCCTCAGGGTAAAACACTTCCACTATCTCACTTCTCCATCCTCACATCCACTTCCACACTGGTTCATTCTAGATTTGTTTATTCCTCTATAAAAGAAAACTCTTTTTGCCTAACTCCCCAGAGGTTTGCAGATCTGTGGCCACAGCTGTGAAATAACAAAAAGCCAACCAAGTTCATCGTGAAGATCGAACTGGCTTTATAAAATGATTTATGAATTGGGCAGCATCCCATCTAACAGGTAAAAAGGTGCTGCAAAAAAAAGTTGTACAAAGCTCAAGGTTTTTATAGTCAGAGTGTGGGATAAGGTTACCAAGGAAAGAAACAGATTATTTAAAACAAAGCAACCTTCCCTTAGGGGAAAGGAGAGGGAAAGGGAAGTTTTATCTTCATGCAGATTATCTCACTGGCGATAACTAAGAAACTCCAGAAGAGTTAGTTTAAAATTCCACTTTGGGGAGAGGCTGACCTGGAAATTGAGTTTAATAATAAGTCTTGTGGCTTGACATGAATAACTCCATTTGGGGCCTGTTTTGTTTACTAGTACCCACTTCATATGATTGTTGTGGGACTTAAATGAGAGAATTCATGACAACCACTTTCAACAATGCTGGCCCATCAAAATAGCAGGCATCAGCCTCTTTCTGGATGTTGGTAGGAGTCACCTGTAGTCTGACTTGAAGATGAAAGGATGCCTCAAACCCCGAATAGTGGTTTCCAGGGAGTTCCCAGGTGGGCTAGAGTACCTGGTGCCTCTGGAACTCCTGGTGTCCCTCAGCCTTCAAACTAGAGTTCTCCTGCCATCTAGTGCCCAATGGCAGCAAATGCCCAGGTTAGATGTCAGGCCACCTTGACCCTTGCATTCATCAGTGTCCCACCACCGCCCCCACCCCGCTTAATTTGAAGGAAAGGTACCGGGAGGAATGAAGGCAAACAGAGCCAGGCATGTAGAAAAAGAGAAGAGAAAGAAGCATTTTTCTTTATTTGCTTTTTTTAAAATTTGTTTTTCTTGGTTGTTCCCCCAGCCCTGGGACACAAACCAGGGTCCCAGGGATATATGTGGACTGTACCCAACCACTATTCCACCAGGATGCACCTGTTTTTTTAATTTTCTTAGTAGATTAGTATAACGTTTTTAAATTTTTATATGTTTGCATTATTTATTTACTTTTTAAATTTTACCCCCCCCCCCCCGAGACCCTGGTCCAATGGCTTTCAAAGCCTGTGCCTTAGCAACCTGAGATACGGAGTGGCGGGGAGGGTACTAACATTTATTAAAATAAGGCTATGGATACATGGAAACAGCAAATAAACAATTAAAATACAAGCTATGCAAAATCCCAACCCAAACCCTTAAGTGTCCAATGTATTCATTCATTAGCTAACTCAAGACAAGACACCCAATATAAAAAAGCATCCATCTCCTTTTCTACTCCAGGCTCCGAGACAGCAGAACCACTTGGCTTCCATGAAGCTTCAAGCTCTTTCACACTGTTTTGTTCACAGAAGCTCTGGGAACATAACATGGCATTCTCCTCACTTTCTTGTGGGCTAAAGCCTGCTGGCGGTCTCCTCTAAGAAAGCTTTCCTGTCGCATCTGGAGGGCTCACTTCCTCCTTGCCCACCTAGGGCACACAGCCTGTAACACATCTCTTCCAGCATGGCCTGTGTCTGCCCCCTTCGCCTTCAGCGATGCTTCTTTCTGGAGCCTGCCCCTAGCACAGTCCCTATGACGAACAGGCACCTAGTGTGTGTTCAAATCACAGAATACATAGGATAGTAAAGTTGGGGTGGGCGCCAGGGTCCTGCCAGAACTATTCCAGGAGCTCAGAAAGTACTTCCTGTGACTGGCATGTAAAAGCTTTATTGTTGATTGAATATCTGTAGCCCCTATACCAACTCTGAGACTAATACATTTTCATTAGAAATAAATGCATCAATACACGTCTATCAACAATCCAACAATTCCACTTTTAGATAGGTACCCAAGAGACGTGGAAATCTATCTACGAAAGACTTGCTCAAAAATGTTCAGTCCCCACTTTATTCCGAATAGCTAATACTTTGGAAAAGATACAAATGTCCAGTGGGGGAGTGGAAAACGAAACCGGTAATTACGTCCATTCGATGGAATACTATTTGACAACAAAAAGGAACCAACCACACAGACGCCACCTCAAAAGCATTATGCTAGGTGAAGATGACAAACACAGAAAGAGTAGAGTAGTCATCTAGATACGAAATTCTAGAAGGGAAATATGTCATCGGTAAGCAGACCCCTGGTTGCGTGAGATCAGGAAAAAGGGGAATATAGATGGAGAGAAAAGGTTCAAAGTTGGCTGGGAACTGGCAGCTTTGTTAAAACTCATCAAGCTGAATGTCTAAAATCTGGGCATTTATCTGTATGTGAATTATATTAAATACTCAAGAATTTGAAGAAAAGGAAAGAGGAACTTGGGGGGTGGAGGGCGGAGAAAGGCAGCTGTGCTCACGAGGACAGCAGCCTAGGGGCTTTGACTGCCCCCAGGCCACTGCTCCGGCGGGAGCCCCAGGCCAGCACTAGGCGGAGACCGAGACGGGAACGCGTCCGCCTGGCGTGCAATTGCTCCTCTCGGACGCCAGGTGGCAGCATAGGCCCGGGCCCGGAGGCCCGCGGTGACCCGGGAAGCGGCGGCGAGGGGGCGGGCGGGTGCGCGGAGTCCATGTGGGCGCCGGCGCGGCGCGGTGTAGCGCGGGGTCGCTATGGCGGAGCTGCAGCAGCTCCGAGTGCAGGAAGCGGTGGACTCCATGGTGAAGAGCCTGGAGAGAGAGAACATCCGAAAGATGCAGGTAGTGGGGCAGGGGGCCGATCCGAGGGGATTCGTGGCTTTTTGAGATTCTCAGATTCTCTCCGCAGCAGGCGCGCGATGCCCCCCGCTGTATCTTTCCCCTCAGAGCCGAGTCGGGGTGTCCCTGGGGTCGCCGAGTCGCCCTCTGAAACAGGCCTCTCCGTCACACAAAACTTCTGGAGCTTCGCCTGAGCTGATGAAATCTGTGTGCCCTCGCCACACGTGAGGCCCTTTTTCCTTAGGCCAGCCCCCGGGGAGACGGTGTCCACCCGCCAGGGTTAGAAAGTCCCTGGTGTGAGGTGTCGGTCCTTCCCCACCTTCCCTGTGACGCCACCTCTTCTGCAGGTGAGCAGCCCGAGCCCCAGAAAGGGCACTGCCAAGGTGAAAGGCCCCAAAGGCGAAGGCGCTCGGCCTCGGCAGTGGTCAGGCCCTGCTGCACTGCTCCACACAGCACTTATATTCTCTTCTGCTTTGACACCCTAAGTGTTCTGTGACTGTTGTACCTGCCCCCTTAACCGGTTGGCAGACTTTCCTTGTAGGGTCCCTGGAGTCGCTGATTTGCCCTCTGGTGGAACATAGATTACTAGGTTGTTAACCTATAGCGCCTGTGGCATAGGCACCTGGTTTTTTATAACAGGTAATCTGCCACCTTCCCAATCCACCTGTCATCAATGCAACAAGCGCCAATGAATCAGCAAGAAGGCCCTGACACACTGCTAGACACCGAGGATAATTTTCCTATTCGGTTTTCAGCTCCTGATGTCTATTTGAAGGAGACATAGAAATATAGATACTCCTAATCTCTGTTCACTCCACAGTCATCTCTGTCCCCAGAGGGTCTCCTACCTAACTTCTGCTGTCTCTCCCCAGGGCCTCATGTTCCGGTGCAGTGCCAGCTGTTGTGAGGACAGTCAGGCGTCTATGCAGCAGGTGCACCAGTGCATTGAACGCTGCCATGCACCGCTGGCTCAAGCCCAGGCCCTGGTGACCAGCGAGTTGGAGAAGTTCCAGGTGAGGAATATCCCACACAGAGGACTCTAGTTCTTGGTCTTTTACAGAAGATAAGCATCTCTTCAAAACTCTTAACTTCAGTTTCTTGGGCCTGTTAACCTATGTGGCTGTTCCATAGCCAACCAGTCTTCACAGGGTTTGAAATTTTGGAAAAAGTCCTGGAAGTTGAGAGCTGTGTTTCCTGTAGAAACAGTGATCCAAAAAAGACTTGGTAAAAGGGAGTTCATAACTCAGAGCTTTATGGAGTTTTTTGGTTTTTTTGCCATAGACATCAAATATGTATATAGTTGTATAGTATTACGCTTTTTTTTTTTAATGGATTAATGGAAAGGTGCAGGCAGGAATGAGGGCAAGGCAGGGAGAGAGAGGAGGAAGAGGCATCTTTATTTTATTTTTATTTAGTTGTTCACACTGGTTGTTTCCCCTATACCTCAGACTCAAACCCAGGGCTATATGGCTTGCTCCTTCAGAGGCTGCTGACCCAACTGCTGCTCCACTGGGGTGTGCCAGTTATTAACGCTTTCTAAAACCTTTTTTTTGTTGTTGTTGTTATTTTTTAAGGAAAGGTGCAGGCAGGAATGAAGGCAAGCAGGCTGGAAGGCAGGAAGAGCGAGGAGGAAAAAGCATTTTATTTAGTTCTTTATATTGTTTGTTACCCCTGGCCCCAGGACACAAACTCTGGTCCTTGGAATATATGTGGACTGTATTCTCAGTTAGAGGCAGAGGACCAAACTACTCCACCAGGGTGTGCCTACTTCATTCTTACAATAGCAGATTTCCCAGGAAAGTGGAATAGGCTGGTTTTAAAAAGATGCAGATTAGAGCAATATCCTACCATCATTTTGTGAACTTATGTACTCACCCAGGACTGCTCCTCCATGCTACAGAAAGACTCAGCAGAAAAACTACAGAAAGACAGGACTGCTTCCCTGTCACTGAAGTCTTTATTTGAAACATTGTTATTAATTGACTCACTGGTGCCTGCCTAAGAGCTCCTCTGGGCTCACTAAAAGAGCCCACTGCATCCCTCTCTTCAGCAAAGAGTAGCCACAACTTCATTTTATTCCCTTCCTCTGGAATATATTTTTCTGGAACTTGGGGATAGCAGAGCCCACTTTTGAACCAGTTTTTCAAAGCCTGAGATTCTGTTAATATGGAAACATTGTATCTAATGTCATATAATTTTTATACTCTGCTCTAAAAAAGTATTCAAAATTACTGATAGTGCGAACAATAACTTCTCCAAAATCATGGAACTCCAAAGTGTTTCTATTTTGACAGCTAATTTTATAGCTAGGACCTTTGAATTTTTAATTCTTGAATTGCTAACTCTCTGCTTTTGTTCACTTTTCAGTTCTCTCCAATGAAACTTATTCTTCCACTATGTCAAAACTGCTTTGACCCTTCCCTTCTATGGGGCTAAATCCAATGGGCATTTGTCATTCCTCATCTTGCTCAACCTGTCTGAATCCGTGACACAATGGATCACTTTCCCCTTGAAACACTAGTCACATGGCCACCAGCACCTCACTCTCCTGGTTTACCACCTCTGACCCTGGTCTCTTTTTTTCTGGCTTTTCCCCTCTCTGACCTCTGAGAATTGGAGTGTCCAGAGCTGTTCTTGGACTTTTCTCTTTTCTATCTAGTCCTTTAGTCTCTTAACTGTAAATATCACTGTACGGTCATAGCTTCTATATTCAAATCTCTAGATCAACTTCACTCTCAATTTCCAGATGGATATATTCAATTCTTTCTTCAACATCTCTACTTATTTATTTTGTGTGTCTTAGCTGCCCTCATTGGTGTGTAAATTCTATGTTTCGTCCTATTGCTCTATTCCCCAAGGTTGGAAGAGCATCTGGCACACAGTAAATACTTGATACATGTATGTTGAAGTGAGTTTTCCTATAGCAAGAACAGACAAAGAATCAAGATGTTTGGGGAGAGGGGAAATCAAGATGTTAAGTCTTTCTTAAGTATTAGTAATCTCATTTCTAACTTTCTGGAAGAGACTGTATAATTTATTGTGTCATTCATCTACTTTCTAGAAATGTTGTGTCTATGACTTGCTAGCTCCACCCTCTGTTTCAATCTGGATAATCTTGGTTCCTTGCACCCTAGAGTCCTATTGATTTATCAAGTTAATATATATATGAAGCCGAAATAGGTAGTAAAGGGCTCAGCACATAATAAGCACTCAGTAAAGGGAGGCCAGTCTCTCAATGTTCTCTACCCTCTTCCTTCTTGCCACAGGATCGCCTGGCGCGGTGCACCATGCACTGCAATGACAAAGCCAAAGATTCCATAGATGCAGGGAATAAAGAGCTCCAGGTAAAGCGGCAACTGGAGAGTTGTGTGACCAAGTGTGTGGATGACCACATGCACCTCATTCCGACCATGACCAAGAAGATGAAGGAATCTCTCTCCTCCATGGGGAAATAGAAATCTTTGCCATTGGCCATGGAAGCTGAGGGCCCAAATCTATTTAAGAGGGATAGGAATTTTGGTCGAAGTTTATAAATGAAGAAATTAAGGATGGCAGCAAGTTTAAAGCATATGGCACTTGCCTCTGGACACTGGTTTCTTTGTGTTTCAATCCTGTAAACTGGAATAGAAAAAAAAACCTGGTGCTAAAATATGGATCAGAGAAAAGCAGGAGAGTTTTTGAGAGCCTAAATTTCATGTGTCAAGTGCTTGTCCTGGCAAGAGGGATTCCCTTGTACAAAGCCAAAGCCCTCCAATGTACCAGATTCTTCTTAGTACACAGATACCACAAGCTGATAGGTTCCAGTAACCTGCTTGTGATCTGGTGGAATGTGATGAGAGGTGTTTCTATTTATTGCCAACCTCCTGTTTACCATAAAGATCACCATAACATTTTCTGTAATCTGTAAAACAAAATCCATGCAGTCACTAATTTAGAAGGGGAAAAAAGATTTCAGGACCTTATTCTGCTTGATTTTGTTTTACATATACGTGTACAGTTGACTTAAAATGTGCAGTTGGGGGAGAGAAGGTAGTTTGGGACAGAACTTTGAAGAGTTCCTTGTGGATACCTGTTTCTGTCTATCAAGATGTGGCTGTGCATAACATAAAATTCTCAACACATCTTTCAGATGAGAGACCTTGCAAAAACATGAGAGCTGATGTCAGAGCGGGGTATGAGATGCAGCTCTTACCTCTCCCTGACTGCTGGGATGGGCGCTGAACTGTCTGCTGCAGTGACCACTGACAGCAGTCTTGCAATGACACTCCCTTGAAGGGAAAGGGGATTTTGATTGTGCTTCATACCCATATCCAGTAACAATGAAAGAGCAATTGTTGGTTGTTTGAGAGTGAAGAAGTACTGGAATTTTTTAAAACCTGGCTTTCATAAATGGAATAATGAAAGCCTAAACCCAGTATTGTTTACTTTAGCCCCCTGAGATAACAAAGCCCTATTGAGACAATCCCCTGGCAACAGGAAGGTCAAGGGAGAAAAAGTAACTCACGGGCCAGAAGGAGCAGTGACTCCTTTAGAGCAAAGGAAGGTCAACATCCCCATTACCAAATGCCACTTTTGTCTGGGGCCTTTGCATCCTGCCATGTTCCTGCCCCAGCTCTGGCACCTTATCATGTGGATACAGACCTTGTTGTCTTTTTACCAACTTATTACTTGAAATGATAATATAGCCTGTTTGTTTGCTGTTTTCAAGGCTGTGATATATTTTCCTAGTGATTTGATTTAAATAAATATGGTTTAATTTTTCCTCCACTATTGTGTTTTGTTATATCTGGGCAGTGAACATGACTTTCTCAGGGTGCTTCTCTTTATAATGTGTGAAATAGTCGCCTTAGGAGGTCCAGAAAAGTAGTCATGTGTTATGGTTCTGATGCAGACTGATTTATTGTAAACGGGAGAAGAAAAAAAAAAAAAATTGAGGAAAGGCCAGGGCACTATGACTTGAAGTTCATTAATGTAAAAAAAGAAAATATCTGTGAAGCTTAAAAAATATTAGTATGTCAGGTCTAACTTCAACACTAGCAGTAAGAGGTGCAAACGGTACAGTTATGACCCCTTAGAGAAAATACAACATCTAGGATATTGAGTGCAGACTACAAAGTAGAGGATGAGCTTAACTAAGTCTTCACTAGCATTGACATTTAAAGAGACCCTTTCCTGAACATTCGAAATTAAATTGGATTATAGAGCCCCTTCTACTTAGAATCAGGAGGACTTTTCTATTTTGGTTTAAGTGTTAGGTAGTCCCTATTTGATTCATGAATGTGGATTCTCATATTTTGGGTAACATAACTGGGAACAAGTCAGACCACATTTAAGGTCTCGTAAATCAGTACCTCGGAGAAAGTGGGGCTCTGGAGGCAGCGTTACAGCTATTGCAGAACCGTCCATGGGGAATCTAGATTCAAATTCTTGGCAACAGGTTAGCACTCTTCTGGTTACTGGGCTTAAAATGACAATACGTTGTAGGAATATGTGCCAAAGGTATAGGGGCCCACTCCTTCAGTTTTTCGTTTAGTATATCTGACTATGATGCGACCTACAACGATATGGCACGCTCGTTGCCTGTCAGAAGCTAGAGAGGGGCTATTACCTCACGTTTACCAAAGAGGAAAAGATGCTACGAGACCGCCTCACCTTCGACCAATCACTGACGACGCAACAGGAAGCGCGAGGTCGATCGACGCTCTTAGGCGTCCCCTAAGTATCGCGAGGTGAAACGTGAAAGCAGCCAACAATCAATTGGTTAACGAGGTCAATGACGTCAAACGCAAAGAGCCGGGCCAGCAGCGGGAGCGCGAGGCAAGCCACGAATATTGGTCGTTGGAAAAGGGTCGTTGGAAAAGGCATCTTTTGAGCTCACCGAGTAGAAACCATGAGCAAAGCTCACCCTCCCGAGTTGAAAAAGTAAGTCTGTGTGAGTGCGGCGCCCAGGTGACAACCTCTTTGCAGGCGTCAGTTCCTTAGATCACCCTCCATTTGCCGTCAGCGCGCCTGGCGTGCAGATTCCGTTTCCAGGCTGCGGAGATTCCGGCCCGGGTCCCGCGGCGCCGCTGCTGAACCGCGCGCCGACGGCTTGCTTCGTTGGCTCGATGGGCATGGTTACCTAAGGCAGCGGGGGCGCCTCCTGTCCTCCCACCTGCCTCCATAGCTGGAGCTTAAGGCCCCAATTCTCACGCACTGCCTCGAACTCTCCCTCGTTACTTAACGATCTGAAATATCGCCCCTTGTTGAATGTTATAGCATCCGGATAAGGTGGGTGGAATAAAAAGTGCTTGAGTATATGAGGAATCAAAAAGCACCTTAATCTTAGTGTTTGCAGCTGTATTGCGTTGAACTTTAACTTAGCCTATTCCTTTTACTTACATTAAATTTGAATATTCCATGTAATATCTTGCTCTTATCCGAGTTATGTGATAACATTATTTTTTTAATCAGAGAAAACTAGTTTTCTGTGTGAGCTTTTTTTCTGTACTCAGTAAAATCAGCTCTAAATTGGATAGTCCGGCTTCAGAACACAGATTGAAACTTTTTTTTTTTTTTTTTTTTGTTAAGGTGCAGGCAGGAAGAGAGAAGAGAAGCACTTTATTATATTTTGTTCATTTTGGTTGTTCCCCTGGCACGCGAACCCCAGTCCTTGAGATGTATGGGTCTACTGCTCTCCCCCGGAGGCATACCAAACCGCTATTCCAACCAGGGCGTGCCATCCTCAAAGCCTCCTAACTAAACATGTTTTATGTCTCCTAAGAACTTCCCTATTTTATTTATACCAAGTAATGCTGGAATTCTGCATATAGTAGTTGGATTGCACAAAGGATGCAAAATTGATCCCAAGGATCAATTTGTGAGGCAGCCATCTGGTTGATACATTACCAGCCCCATAGTATTAAACTTAAGAGAGAGTTCATATATAATATTTTTGCATTTAAGTGCACATCTGTGGCACACCCCTGTGGTTCTAACAGACCATGTGTAAAGCTAGGGACCTGGGTTCAACCTGGGGCCTGGCGCTGTGGGGGTGGTGAGTGAGTGAGTGAGTGAAAGTAAGTAAAAAAATTAAAATGCATGCAGTGTCAAAGCCATCTTTTGTGCCCCCCAAAAAGTATAGTCTAGTTGGATCTAAAGATTTAATTATTAAATCATAAACCCAACTAAGAAAAATACAAATTGTCTTAAAAATGCTTATCTAAAAGTTATTTTATTGATGAGCTGATAAAATCTTTCTTGATTTATCAGGAACTGATAGAATGTTAATTATTTTTTAAAAGAAAGGGAAAAGAGGAAGAAGTATTTTTAAAGACTAGGAGGAGTAAGCACTTTTTATTTTTGGTTCTTAACCGGAGTCCCAGCTCCCTGGGCTTTACATAATCTATGCCCCAACTGATGGCTTAGCACCTGAGCCACAAGGGGCACTAGTAATTACTTTTCAACAAAAAGACCATTCTCTACTTGTAATCTTAGATTTCCTTTTTCATTTTCTTTGTAGAAGATGAAGTATTTTCCCCCCACCTCCCTGCCGGGGCTGCAAATCCAGATCCTTGGGCTTCACACAGCCCACACCCCAGCCATTTCAGCTGCCTAAACCACAAAGGAGCCGTACCTCCTTTTTAATACTGAACAGTTACCATCATTTGAGAATTTCAGAGGCTGAAACTAGTTTTAATACCTTTCTCTTCCCATGTCAGGATTTCATAAATTGTGAAATCCTGTCATATTTGACTTCCAGTTTTTCTCCCTTTACTTGTGCTCAAATGTCTTCTTTTGCTCTCCTCCTGGTTTAACATAACTCAGTGGTTCTTAACTAGAGAGTATATGAAGTCCAATTCTAATAGCATCTAGTCGGTAGAGGCCAGGGATGCTGCTGAACATATTCCAGTGCACTGAATGTTCCTTACAATAAAGAATTATCTGGTCCCAAATGTCAATATGTAGAAGATACCTAGTTTAACCAAAACCTTTTAAAAATTGCTGCCGTAGTAGTCTTGACATTGACTGACTCTGCTTTAAGAACTTAATGTTGTCTGCATAATATAAAGTCCATGCTTCTTGACCCAGTGTTCAAACTCTTCATCTGAAATCCCAATTCCCAAATTTTACACACTAATATTTGAGTGACTTATTCTCTAGGCAAACTAAATCATTTATATTTGGTCAAACTTTGTTACTTACTGTGCAACTCTGGGTATTTACTTAACCTTTTTAAGCCTAAATTTCACATCTTTTAAAATGGTAGTAATAATAGTATATAACTTAAGTTTTCATGAGGATTAGATATGTTTATGTGTGTTATGTTTGCTCTGTTTTATATAATGTATCCTATTTACTTTGTACATCATACTATCTATTTTTACTTGTAAATGTATCTCCTCATACCTCTGTCAGGAGCTGTGTCTTATTTTTGAGTTTTCCCATGATATATTACACATTAAAACTTCATACTTTCTAGCCTAGAACTCCAAGAGGTGAAAACTGGTTGACTATGTACCTTAGTATTCTCAACTACCCTGCTGAGATTGGATTTTCTTGCCTAATTCAAATTGTTAAAAGTTTCAAAATATGCATTTATTTTGCTAAAATATACTTACCTGTTGAAGAATAGCCTGAACATTTGTGATTAAGGCTTAATATCGAATAACACTAAATATATAAAACTTTTTTCTTCTGTGATAGCTATAAAATAATTCACAACAGAAAAAAGACCCTGTTTAATATACATTAATATATTCCAAACCCATTCTGCGTTTGTGTATTATCCCTTCCTAAATTGTATTGCTTCATATAAATATTAACTGAAGTAGCCCATTGCTCTTTTATCCTTTACACAGTATAAAGTTTTTGTTATTTTAAGTTTTTATTATTTCTAGTGTATAAATTTTAGCAGATTATATTGACTGCCTACTTTTGTGCTTATTTATGCTAAAAATTTTTAAATTAACTAATATTCCATTTGCTTTTCAGATTTATGGACAAGAAGTTATCGTGTAAGTTTTTTTTTTTTTTTAACGTATTCCTTTGTTTTTTACATGTGTCTTGGCAGTATATAATGTTTAGAGCACCTTTATAAATTCGAAGCACACATACCCTCTAATACACATCAGTTAATTTAAGCAAGTTTATCAAAATCTTTGATAAATTTCTGATAATAAATTTTACAGTACTTTAGACTTCTTAGTATTTCATATAAGTTCTTCCCTTTAACAGAACTAAACAGGATTTTCCTATTTTTTGATGTTTGAAAAAAAAAATTTTTAAGGAAAGGTGTAGGCAAGAAGAGGGGAGGAAGAAGCATTTTATTTATTTTTGTTCTAGTTGTTCAACTTGGTTGTTCCTCCTGACCCCTCGACACAAACCCAGGTCCCTGGGATACATGTGGACTGCACTCGGCCAGAGGTGGTGGACCTAACTGCTACTCCACCGTGGCACACCTGATGTTTGAAATTTTATCAATCTTTTTTTCTTTAAGCAAAGGACTTTGGGTCTAACAATCTGACCCTTACAGTACTTGAGCTGTATAGGGATTAAGATTACTGACTTTAGAAGCAGGCAGCCTTCGGTTTGGATCCCAGCTCTACCACACAACAGCCATATAAACTTGAACCAGTTAATTAAAAGTTGTATGCTTCAGTTCCCTGTTGAAAAATAAGGATAATTTACTTTATAGAATTCTCTTGAGTTTAAATGTAGAAAGGAATGTAAAATGTTTATCCCAGAGCTTGACATATGGTAAGGATAGTGGATTTTACGTTTCAAATACCTGGGTTTCATTGTACTAATTTTAATGAATAGTGGGTATTTGCTGATCACTTTATTAAAACTTCTTTTTCCCTTTTTTTAGTAAAATTAAATGGTGGCAGACATGTCCAGGGAATATTGCGGGGATTTGATCCCTTTATGAATCTTGTGATAGATGAATGTGTTGAGATGGCAACTAGTGGGCAGCAGAACAATATTGGAATGGTGGTAAGTAAAGATATACAATTACTCTTAGAGTTTTCATGTGTCTTTAGGAATAAGCATTAACTTCCTTCTGTCAAATCCTTGCATTAAAGTGAAATTAGGTGGTGAGCCTTGGTGGCTGGGCGTTTGGACCGTTTAAACCTAAGGACTTGGGTTTGAGACCCCAAAATAAATACAGCCGCTTCTTTCCACTCCTTTTTTCAAAATGCTTCTTCCTACTCTCCCTTCTTTTAAAAAAAAAAAGGTGGGGGTGGGATTGCAGGTAAAATTAGATTATTACAGTTCTCTTTAGTTTAATATATGGCTGTCATTCAGCCATATATTAAATATCCTAGTTATATGTAGGTTAGATCTGAATCTTACAAAGAACTCTCTAACGTATTTGGGTTTAAAATAGCTGTTGGAGGCACCCTGGTATCCTAGTGGTTTAAACCAGGCACAGTCTACATATATCCCAAGGTCCCAGGTTCAAGACTTGGGGCTGGGGTAACAACAAAGATGAACAACTAAGTAAATAAATGTTCCTCCTCTCTCTTCAGCCTGCCTGCTTGCCTTCATTCATTCTTGTATCTTTACTTTTAAAGAAAAAAATGTTTTAGGTGATGTGCCCTCGTGGAGTAGTGACTAGGTCAGTCGACTCCAAAGGAGCACAGGCCATATAACCTCTGGGCTCAAGTTCTGGGTTGGGGGATCAACCAGTGTGACCAAATACATTTTTTAAAAAGTGCTCCTTTCTCCTTGCATCTTTAAAAAAAAAAAGGCTGTTGGAAAAAATTTTTGAGCTTCATTTTGAATAGACCCATAGTTAGTTCTTCAGTAAAGCATTAATTTTCACTTACTTGCATTAAAGTTTTCCCAGGTGATTCTAATATAAGGCAAAGATAAGCCACTAATACAGAACATGCACAACACCTGAGGAGTTTTACAGACAACCGAAACTATGCCTAGATTCTACTCCTGAGCAATAGAAACTATCTCTAGTGGTGGTATCTTTGTTGGTTAAGAGACCTTGAGTGATTTTAATGTGCTGTCAGGCTTAAGAGCTACTTAATCAAACTTTATTAACTTGCTTATGATTTTCCAGATTTTTTTAAGACAGGTCATAATCCATTAAGTGTGGGTGGAACTTGAGATTCTGGGTTTTTCTTTTTTTTTTTTTTTTTGCAGGAAATGTGTGCTTACGAATGAAGGTAAGTAGGCAGGTAGGCAGGAAGAGAGGAGAAAGCATTTATTTATTTTAGTTTTTCATTTTGGTTGTTGGCAGTGTTCCCCTCCCACCTTTGAGGCATGCCATTGTGAAGCAACAGTTAGGTCAATTGCCTCTGAAGGAGCAAGCCACTTAACTCGGTTCGATTCCCAGGTCTGGGCGGGGATACAGCCACTGTGAAAATATGAATAAAAATTAAAAAATAAAATACTTCTTCCTCTCTTCCTGCCTGTGTGACTACTCGCCTTCATTCCTCCTGCACTTTTCCTTGAAAGAAAAAAGCATTAGTCACTGATTCTTGCATCTGAGTTAACACTGAAAATGAAGTAACAACAATAAAACAATTGTCTTTAATAAAGAATATGTAAGAACAGCTTTTTGTCATTTTGTTTTAAAGAGGAAGGAATTAAGGCAGCCATGCAGAAAGGGAGGGGCAGAAGAAGCATTTTTAATTTAATAACTGGTGGTTCTCTTGGCCCAAGTCTCAAACCAGGATCTCTGGGCTTTAACAAGGTCCATTCCCCAGCTGCTGACTTAACACCTGAGCCATCAGAATATGCCAAGAACAGCTTTACTGAGGTTCAGAGAAGGAAAATAAAAAGGTTTTTATTTTTATTTTCACAAGTTGTTTGTTAAAGAAGACAGTTATAATGACTTGCTTATTCCTTTGTCCAAGTCAGTGACCTGTTGAGGCTACTGAAATTACTTGATGTTACTAATAATAATATTGTGTTCTGAGATCATTTGTTTTTGGAAATCTGTCAACTGATTAATAAGGACTCAGACTCTCCTCTTCTGAGTCATCAGAGTTATCAGTGACCTCATTTTTTTCTCTTTTTTGGTCTTATTTTCTTAAGATTCCATTCCATCCCAGGGTTCCTTTAAGATTGTAGAAATAATTCTATTTTTTTATGATGTTGCATAGTTCAGGAGTTTTTACTAGCTTTATGCTTCTATAGGTCCCTTTTAGGTTTATATTCTTGATTCGACAGCTGTGCTTTTTCAAAAGACTAAGGGCCTGAGCAGCATTTTGGAAAAACTAGTATTGAAATACAGTAAAAGGACAATATGGAACTCTGGACCTCATGTGATTTGGAGAATTGGGCATCAAACAAAATACGAAAAGGAAGATGAACACTACAAGGCAAAAGTGTTTGCCAACTAGCCTAACTTTCTGTGTATTATTACGACGACGAAGTGTGTAATATTTTAGAAAATATTCAAAGTGGCAGTTTTATTTTATAATGATGCCACAAAGAAAAGTCCCTCAGATCTGAAGATCTTAGTTATCTGAAATAACTTCTTTCCACCACCTTCCACTTCTGGGGAAAGTATCAGAAATGGACAAATTTGGGAGGGAAGTAGGAAGGCAGCTAGTTATTTTGATCAGTGTAATGATGTTTATTGCCCATTACAAAAAAAAGCCCGGAATTTAAAACTCTGAGACCTAGGTAAAACATGTTTAGTTTTCATTTCTACTCCTAACTTATAAAAAAAAAGCGTCTGTAGGCTTCTTCAGTTCATTCTCATTATCATTTCCAGGCCATTCTCTTAATGCTGCTTTTTAATTGTCATCTTCTCACCATACTCAGTGCTACTATTCTTTGCCCAGCTCTAAGACACACTCCCACCTGTCATGCCTTTTTCCAGTCTGTCAGCTTCAATAATCGCATGCAAGTTCCTTTAACAAGTATTTATTAAGCCTTCTGCATGCCTGGCACCTTAGGTACTATGAATATTGCAACAAGCAAAGTACCTGCCCTTATAAAAACGAACAAAAACATACCTGTTAGTCTTAGATCTAGAAGGTATGTCTCATATATAAAGGGCTTGGAAGTTGCATGTCATGATAAAACACTTATTCATGTTCTTACAGCTTAAAAAGAGCTTGACAAATTGACATTTAATAAAGTCATCAGTGATTTGGCAGAAATTCTTTAATCATAATTGACATGTTTATTAAGTGAATTGTATTCTTTTCAAATTCACTTTTCTTTCTTAGGTAATACGAGGAAATAGTATCATCATGTTAGAAGCCTTGGAACGAGTGTAAATAATGCGTGTTTACCTGAGAAATCAGTTGCTTCCGCGTCTCCTGACCCCCAGCATCTTTTTACTATGATCTAAAAATTGGGTTGTATGCATTTTCTTATTGAACTTTTTGTTAAATAAATCTTTGTAACAGTCAGAAATGCTTTCTTAGATGTTCTAGACTTAGACGACTTTTCAGAGCACATTTACATCCCAATATAGTAGACCAGAAGTAAAACACAGGAGTAATGTTGTAGTGTTTATTTTGAACATCAACGAAAAAATTTTAATACAAGAGTAGAAATTCCAAAGGAAAACATTCCAGTGTATTATGATTCTTGGTGTACTAGAGAGCATAGTGATAATGTTGCCTGCCCATAATATATCACCTAGTTCATGAATTTTATGGTGCACAAGCTCAGATGACACATGACAGATGGTTGTTTCATAAATCTAACCTTGTTTAGGCCTATTCTTTTGGTGAATTGGTAAAAAGTCTACAAATTTTTAATCACTTTAAAACTGTAGAGAATGATATATACACACAGTATGTAAGGTACTTTTAGAACACAATGGATAGCTTAGGTCTCAAAAAAGATAGCAAACGTTTACAACAACCATTTAGAGGGATGAAACATCACAATACAAAGAGCTGGTGTGAAGTCATTCTGTCATTTTTCCATTCTTCAACAGATTTACATCTTCACACTGATGCTGACAGGTCATCTTCTGTTTTGGGGGGGTTTTTTTGTTTTGCAATGGTGGAAAGCGTAATTGTACAACTGGTCCTCTTGAGTTTGGTTTCTAGACCCAGTAGTGCTTCCTAGGAACTTGACAGAAATGCAGATTTTTTTGTATCTCTAAAACCTATTGAAACAATCTGGGGGTGAAGCTCAGTGGTGTTTTATTAAGCCCTCCAAGTGATTCTGATGCATACTCAAGCCCAGAGCAGAACTGGCATCTAGTTCCTGCTTAATTTTTTCCAGTCTTCCTGTAAAACCGTTATTACTATGATCTTCCGGAGTGACAGACTCTAACGGTATTACCTCTTGTGGTAAAATTTGTTTTAAATTATACTATACTAATTACATCAAAACTAATATACCTGATATTATCAGTAACCCTATTTTGCTCTTTTAAGGAAACAATTTCACATGTCCTGTTGGAAAACAATCATTAGGTTTGATATAGCAGCAACATTTTAAATTGGTGTTCTTATAAGTAAAAATATATCCTATTGCAAAATAAGTTTACAGTGATAGAAATTAAGTTAATTTCATTAGTATTTACCAACCTTAGCATATACATAACAGTATTACATTCTTGGCATAATCTTTATTAAAACCACAAAATAATAAGTGTGCCTCACATTTGTTAAGAATAAAAATACAAAGAAGCTGACACTTTGACAAATTTAATGCCTGCTTATACACCAGATCCAGGCAGTTGATCAGCATATTAATAATTCACAATTGTAGAGAAATCATTTTAAATAAGAATCAATCTTACACTGTTTTGCTAAAGTAGCTACTGCCATAATCAGGTGAATGACTTTTTTTTTAACGATACATGTTAACTTGGTTACAGTTAGAATTCACAATTTACTTTGTCTGTCCTACCAGTGACTGTAAGTACAGCCATTCATTACACAATAGATGTAGAACTAGTTCTCAAGTTTCACTGAATTTTGAAATCATTTGAGTCATTAAAGGTCTAAGGTGGGGCGCACCCTGGTGGCCTAGTGGTACACCTTGGAGGAGTTCCCCATACCTCCCAGGTCCAGAGTTCAAGACCCAGGACAAATGTGAACAACTAAATGAAAAAAATAAAGCTCTTCGTCTTCTCCCTTCCTGTTTGCCTACTCACCTTCATTCCTACCTGTACCTTTTCCTTAAAAAAAAAAATAAAAGGCCTAACTAAGGAGATTGCAGCATTCAGTCAAGGTTGAGAACTATTACCTTAAAACAAGATTTCGTAAACCGGTTTCTCACCCAAAATGCTGCTGTAACTTTAGAATCATTTAAAAGTTTCAACTTACGTGTCATGTCATTCTGAATATACTAGGGCCAGCTGCTCTGGAATAGCTGCCTCTACTATTAGACTCTGCTTCTTAAGATTACTAGAGTTCTCACTGAGAAAAACATTGCAAAATGCATCTATTTTTAATAAACTGGATTTCATGAGACTTAAGGCACAAAAAAAAAAAAAGACGTTTTTGGAGCTATCTTAAACCCCTACATCTATGATTCTCAACTCAGGTTTCACATTAGGAACTTTAAAAAGCTAAGGTACTACACTCAATCCATATAGTCAGATCCTTGGTTATGGGGTTTATCAGTACCATTTTAAAGCTCCTCAGGTGGTGATTTGATAATAGAATGCCAATTTCTTCAATAGCCTGAGCTGGCTTTTCATTTTACTTGAGATTTTTGTATGACACTTAAGATTAACACTACTAAGACTTCTGGATTTCACCCCTAATATAACTGAGACAAAAGCAATCAAAAGAACATTTTGAAAGTTAAGACTTCATACAGAGGCACATTTGCTTCAAAAAAGATTATGTCTTAACATGTAATATACCAGTCCCCATAGTACTTTTATCTCATTGAAGATCATATCCCAGCTGTAAATCATAAATGAACCAGTCCCTAACTAAAAGGTATGTCTTTAAAATTCTTCTTCAGGTGATCAACTTAAAATTCTCCAAGACTGAGTTTAAAATCTAGGGCTCCATCTCTAGACCTACTGAATCTGAATCTTGAGAAGAGCTAGAAAGTCTGTATGTTTAACAAACTCCAGGTTATTCTTATGAGCAACACCACTGATGGATGTTTAAAGTTAAAAATTTCAGAGATGGCATAAATGGAATAATAGTACCTTCACACTTAATTAGAAACTTGTATTTTCTCATGACTCACTGGGATTGCTTCTTTAAACAATGATAATGGCCAATTAACATTCAAAATCATCTCTGCCCAGTTTTGTATTTTGTGCCATTGGTAATTCCACTTGGAACTTGAAGGGCAAAAAGGTATTTCAGAGTTCCGTTTTCAATTTCTCATACAGGCCCTCTTGGTCAATCATGTCTGCATGTCCATTCCAGCGGTGGTAGGCAAGGAGAGCAGCATTGTGGGCTGCAATGGCACTCATTTCCATGGCGCTTGCTGCGCACTCTATACCATTGAGATAATAAAGTTGGTCATGGAGGATGACTGAGGGGCATTTCTCTGGAGGCTTATAGTGAGGATATGCAAGCCAGGACTGCTTCACAGAATAATCATAGGACAAAAAGAGCTTCATAACGTGTCTTTTAGTTAGCGTTTCCGGGGAAAAGATCTTCCAGATGTATGACCCATCTGTTGATGGTTGACGATTATCATTTTCTCTTACAGAAGACACCATCCCAATGCTGTTAATGAACAGATCTGACTTATCAGTAGTTAAGACTGTACTGAGACCAAAGTTGTCTAAGGTTCTAGAGCTAAAGAGAGTTGAATTCAATTGTCCCTTAATCAAAGTTGTCACTATATGTTGGTAGTATTGATGGAATTCCTCAATTGGAGGATCAAAGTTGAGAAAAGTTATATTGGACATTTTTCGGTTCAATGGAGTGGCCACCAAGACAATATCATAGAAGTCTGAATGGGTCTCAGATCCAGTTTGGTAGACCACTTCGTACATCTTTGTGGGAATTCCTACAGGAAATAAAAAGCATTTCATCTGTTTTTAACAGACTGGACACCTAAAAATAAGTCCATACCCTCTTAATGGTTTCTCTACAATTCTAAGGAATTAAAGTTTTATCCCTTAAGATAACTGTCCCTTGCATGTCATCATATTGAGGCCAATATCCTATTCAGAATGGAAATGAAACCCTGTCAATAAGTACAAAATATGAAATTTTTACTTTTGAAGTTGAGATTATTGTTTAAATCCAAGGATTATGTCACTGTAAGCACATTTGGGACTATTTCTATATGGTAAACACTGAAAGTGAGTGAGAGATGACAGAAGAGAGATTTTTCTCCCTGAGCAATGATTTTCCGCAGAGGAAATTAGGAATTTGAATAAAATAGAAACAAGCTCACCTGTATTCTTGGTCCTTGTTTTCTGTATGTACATTACTGAGCCAGATATAAGATTGCTTTTGGAAGCCTGAAGGAGCCCTGAGCAAACAAGTTTATTGCCACCTTCTACTGCCCAAAGGCCAGAATCCACACCTGCCAGTGACACTGCCCCTGTCAGCAGTAGGAATGAATATATTTTAATCCTAATTTAGTAAGAGACACTCTTCCCACTGTCCCTTCCAAATAAATATACTCCAAAATTCTCCAGACATGGGCCTGGGGACAAAATCTCCCAAAATGAGAACTATTTAATGAAAGTTAAGGAGTCTCTCCCCTTAAAACATACATCTAGCCACACCCTGGTGGAATAGCAAGTCAGTGCCTTTGGCTGAGAGGGCAGTGTAACATACATCCCAAACACCCCAGTTCACCTCCCAGGGTCAGAGGTGAACAACCCAGATGAACAATTTCTTCCCTCTTCCTGTCTGCCTGCCTTGTTCACCTTCATTCCAGCTGCACCTTTCCTTTAAAAAAAAAAATGCCTATCTACATATACACAATTTTGCCAGTAGTTTCTAAGGTTTGACACAGATAGGTGATCAACTTATGACCTAAAGTCAGGACCCACCACAGCATCAGGTAAATCCCTTAGTGACATAATATCCACCACTGTTCCAATCCTTGACTTACCCACAAAGCCATTGATGTTCCTGCTTTGGCCATAATTGACCCTCATGACAGGAACAACAATTTCATTGAGGAATTTCTCAGAGAAGCCTGCCTTCTGCAAGGTTTCAAGAAGCGTTTGGTTAAGCATTCCAAGGAAGTCGTCTCCTCCTAGAGAGTGTAGTAACTTTTCTACACTACTGAAGGCATAGTCATGAGACTGGTAGCGGTAGATCCTTTTGAAAAGGAAAAATGGCCATTACGCAACAAATAAGATAGGGGAAAGGGATACATAAAGAAGGGGATAATAAACTGACTTTAATTTATCCTGATGAGTTCCTACCTATGTGAGACACCTCAATCACCATTTTCCCCCGGCTTCCCAGAAGTTCTTATTTTTCCCTTTCTCTGCCTCCTCTGGAAGCTCAATATCCCTTGTATAGTCTCTGCATCAATATGGTCACAGGGAGCACCTATAAAAAAGTATGTCAGCACACACTGGTGGAGTCTACATCGCTAGGAGCTGGGTTCATGACCCAGGGCCAGGAAAAAAAACAAGATGAACAACTAAATAAAATAAATTAAAATGCTGCTGCTTCTCTCTGCCTGCCTACTTACTCATGTTTATTCCTACCTGCACCTTTCCTTTTAAAAAAAATTTTTTTTGAATATGTCTCCTCATTCATCTTTTATCTTCCAGCAGCACAAAGACATGTTTAAAATTAAATTTTATTTTTCCACTGGGCTTGATCGTCTCCATCTACACCCCATCTCAACCAAATACAATTACACTTCTAACATCCTACATGTCATCCTCAGTTCACTTCAAATTTAAACACTTACCTCCTTTCTGCTTCCTCTACCCAAGAATTAAACCTTATTAATCTTTCTAGCATTTTTCTTGTTATTCCATTTTCATTTCCTCATCAAGTCAGGAATTACATTTAATCTACTAATGTAAATAATTGGTCTACCTGCTTCTAGTTCCTTCTAGTTCTTTGAAACTTTTATGAATCTCCCAGAAGCCCTGAAATGCCCCTTTTATTTTGTCATGCATCCACTTATTCTAAAAAACATTTTGTTTATTGTTGCTGACCAAATAAAGGCAAGGCATTAAAAAAGAATAATGGATTGTAGAATGAAACTCATCAAGTTCAACTCCTGTGCTCTGGTTGCAGATAACGAAAAGCAGAAGTAAAGAACTTGTCTAAAAGTCACAAGGCATGTAGAGGGATCCAGCACAACCTGCACCCTCTGTCCTCAGGCCCTCCACTTAGGCAAACCTGACCCATTCACTGGTGTCTAAATATGCTCTGAATATTGTCTCACCAACATTGCCCTAGGTCTTCCCTCCTTCTGGAATATACTTCCCTTTCCTACCCACAGAACAGCTACGCTTCCTTCAGAGCTTGAATCCCATCACCTCTATAAAATCTTCCCAGTCCACAGTGATGTCATCATCAGCAAAAGTCTCATAAAACTTAGCACGTATGCCACTCATTCAATATTTAACTTATATTTCATATTATTTAATTTTTAGAAAATATCACCAATTGGCATGCCCTGGTGCTGGTAGTTAGGTTAAATGCCTCCAGAGGATCAAGCCATATAAATACCCCTGGGTTCAAGTCCCAGTTCCAGGGGGAAACAACCAGTCTGAACAACTAAATAAAAATAAAAAACAAAGATGCTTCTTCCTTCTTTCTCTTTCTACCTGCCTACTCACCTTCATCCCTTCCTGCATCTTTGCTTTAAAAAAAAAAGAAAATATCACTGACATTTCTCTGTGCTTTATGGAGTTAAAAGAACATCCACATAAATTAATTGCAGTTATTCAATACCTAAATTTTTAGTTTGCAAATTATACAAATGACAATAAAGCACAGATAAATACATGAAACAAGATCTAAATGCCAAAGAGATTTATATCACTGATCATGGGAGGAATTTTCACATCAACTTTCTTAAACTAATTTTTTAAAAAACAAGGGACAATGTCATATCCATTTCAATATTACCTCCTATCTTGACAGTGTTGTGTACTAAATGTTGAATACATTTTATGGGAAAAATTTATATCAGTGCCAAAACTGAGATTGGAACTCCTTCAAATGCTATTATTTGGCTTCTAGTTCTTACCAATTGGAAAAAGTAGGATTAAAAAAAAAACAGGTCTTTAGAAAACTATCTCATAAAATGAAGAGCAGTGATCTTTGACTAATGATCAGCATGACAAAACATTGTAGCCAATTAAAGAACTTATTTATGATGTCCCAAGAAAATTATTTCTCACTCTCACCTGAGCTCCAACCTTACTCAAGCAATCCTAAAAAAGGTATCCCGGAATGTGACATGAATCAACATATACCGTCTAAATACAGTACTATAACTTTTGCAGTACTAGTGGTATTAGAACATTATCAGAATGTATTTACTAAAAAGTAAGACATCCGAGGAGTACTTCCTGCTAGTCAGATTCCTTACACAGCCTTTTTTAAATTATACAACAATTATTTATGGAACTTCATCTCTGAGTCAGGAACTGTTCTAGGTACTGAGAATACAAAGGTCAACACAACAGCAGAGAAAAAAAGTCTACTCTAATGCAGCTTGTGTTCTAGTTGGAGAAACAATAATTTTAAAAAGTAAATGTAAATAAATGTTTTAACAGTTTAGAAAATTATAATTATTAACGAGAAAAATAAGTGACAAGGAAGACTGGAACTGCCTGCAGTTGGCAAAGTTGCAATTTTAAAGAAAATGGTCCAAAAAATAAATAGAGTGAACAGGGTAAGCCTCACTGAAGTGAACATATAAGTCATGCAGATATGGGCCTGGGGCAGGGAGCGGTGTGAGTATAAGAGCAGTACCTGGTGTATCCAAGAAACAGTGAGGTCAGTGCAGCTGAAGCAAAAGATCCAGAAAAGCAGGAGAGATACAAAAAATAAATAAAAATAAAAAGGCAGAGACGGGTAACAGGGAAAGATGAAGCACTTACAGAATGGCAGTGACATAAGAACCTCAGAGAACCTGCTCCTACATAAATGCAATGAGAACACTGGAAAGATCTGTGCAGAAAGGAAGATGTCTGGAGTGGCATCACACAGGGCTGCAGTGGTGTCTTACTCCTTTAGCCACCAGCATATGGTGGCTGAATATTCATAGGGTATGGCCTCTATCTCACAGGGTATGTGAAGAATCATCAAAATAAGATTCATAGGTTTTTGATTATTGCAAGACACAAAAATGCATAATGCATGGCCCTTTAAACAAAATGAAAGTCAGTACTATATAATCAAATATCAAAGGTAAACCAGAGGTAAGGCAGTAATTCCACAAAGTTTGGGAACTATTTTCTAAAATCAAAACTAGTATAGTCTATGGAGCCCCTCAATGGTTATTTTTTATAGTTCTGTAATGCCCTAATTCCTTCAAAAGTGACTTCGTCATTTCTCAAGGGGCAATTCTCTACATATCAAGCAAGCTACAGAGAAGAAAACTGATACAAACAGGTAGGGCTGCCTCTGATACCACCTGAACTTGATTTTCCTATTAAGCATGCAGCAACATGCCATCAACCTCCTCTAAAAAGTGACTAGCTGCACACCCTGGTGGAATAGTGGTTAGGTCAATCACCTCCAAAGGAGCTCAAGGCCACATACTCCTGGGTTAAAGTCACCTGTGTGAACAACTAGATAAAAATAAAATAATGTTTCTTCTTCCTCGCCTGCCTTCCCTTAAAAAAAGGTGGGGGGGGGGGACTATCTATAAAGTCTATGTATTTTCTTAATAATTTATTGCTTCTCTAATAGAATGTATATTCTTTGAGGGTGGGGACATGTTCTAGGTTCTACATTCTCCAGGTATATAACAGGCGCTCAACATGTGGTGAATAAATAAATGATTACTTAAAAACAATCAGCACTGTAAATGTAGCTGGACGTAATATATCCAGAAGGAAAAGCATTCAAGGCATTGACCCAAGAATGAAATTTAGAAAGAAAGGTCTGACTACCATTAAGTCACAGAAGCTACAATATATTTACCCTGCACATTCTTTTCTTGTCTAGTACTTGTTTTTGACATGTGATTTTACCCTTTAAACCACTATTTTATTACATTAGTACCATTAGAGTAATGAAATATTATTGACATTTACAAGCTGCATTTCTCCAGCCCCTAAAATTGTAATTCAGTATAAAGTGAGCCCATGTCCACAACATTAAAAATAGATTGCATCTTTCAAAATTAGACTGGTTATGTATGTTACTTTTCCTGATTACCAAAGTAATATACATTCACACACACAGAAAAAAAATCTAAAAACTTAAAGAAAAAGAGGCACTTGTATTCTTACTACCTATAACAGTATTGGAATTTAATATCTTCATTTAAATTATTGGGGGCAAAAAACTGATACTCTACTTCAAGCTGCTCTCTAAAACACAGTTAAAGCTCATTTAAGTTTTCGGATCCTTTTTCTACAAGCACTGGTACACATCACCTCATTTATCTACACAACACCATGCAGAGATTAGGACTGATGACTCTACAGCCAGACTTGCTGGGTAGGAACTCCAGCTCTACCACTTACTAGGTAGATGGATGTGTATACTTGAAACCTCCACCTTCCACACCTGTAGAAAGAAGCTAATAACACAGAGAGCTGAGAGAGCTGTCATGGGCATTCAAGGAGTTAACCTTTGTCGAGGATTTAAGAGTGTCTGGAGAAACTAAACATTCGCAAAATACATTTTCAGAAGCAAAGGTAAGCTACCCTTTCAATTTCTAAGTGGATAAATGGTCTGTATATTTCATACAAATCATTTGCCTAACAATTTTACAAAAATTTTAAAATTCGGTAGAGTATTCCAAGAAACTATAATTTTGAATATCATCTAATGAAAGTCTGAGATTATTAAATAAAAAGAAAAAAAGTTACCTCATGAACTTGTCTAACACATCCTCTACCCACATGTGCATACGGAGGGACTGAAATCCATACTGCCAAATTATTTTAATAAAGTTAATTATAAACCAACGGCTCTCCTCAAACACCAGTCTCTCTCCATTATATATCCCCATTAGGCCACCAGAGCTCTGAAGAGCAGAAAGACCTGCAAAAACAAGAGAAAATTTAGTTAAGTCAGTGCTTTCCATGATGAACAAAAGAAAGAGAATGTGAAGTTATCCTGAACACTATTTTTTTTTTTTTTTTAAGGAAAAGTGCAGGCAGGAATGAAGGCAAGTAGGCAGGCAGCTAGGAAGAGAGAGGAAGGAGGAAGAAACATTTTCTTTAGTTGTTCCTCTCAGCCCAGTCTTGAACCTGCATCCTTGGGATGTATGTGGACTACACCCAATGCCTTATCCACCAGACCACCAGGGTGCCCCTTAAGTGAGTGAATTCTGGGCTTCCACCAGATCTCAGGAAACATATTAAAGGACATCTACCTTTAGAACAGTGTGTGATGTGATACACCTGCACTATCAACTTGCTACACTGTCCAAAAACAGATTCTCAAAAATCTGGACCAGATGATCATGCAGATGTATCAAAATAAGGCTGGCTATTTTTAATCTAGAGTCAAAGGAAAAAGCCAGCATACCAATTGCATTCAATTTAAAAACAAAAACATGTTTGCATCATAATTGGCCCTGGCAAACGTTTGCCCTCATGGAGAAAAAGAGAGGCCCAGGAAGCATCCACAGAGGCTATGGAAGACAGCTAAGGAAAGAAGACCTCTCCATTTCTGTGTAAACCCAGTTTTGCACAGCTGAATATTTCAGATAAAGATCTTAATGATATAATATTCCCCAAAGAAAGGGCCTACAAAGGCCTGTTTTCCACACAAACTCCAGTTCCTCTGCTGGAAAGGAAGCAGTGAGTTGTCCCAGGTTACAGGCACATGCCTGCACCCATAGCTGTGTGATTTTAAGCCAGACACTTCATGCCTCTGGATCTCATTTCCCCAGCTGTGAAATGAGCACACCAGGTTTCTGCTAACTTAAACCATTCCTTGATTACTCAACAGGAACCCAGAAGTTTAAGAACTGACAAGAACAACCATCCCCACCTCCACTTCCACTACCACCACCACCACCCCACCAGCTGTAAGTCTAGAAAACTGAAGACACAGATAACAGTGTCCCATTACAGAAGAGTGACTCCTAAGACAGTACCAATTGTAGCAGGAAAGTGAGGAAACAGGTTTGCTGACTTCTCCAAAAGATAATTAACAAGTCAGAAAGTTTCAGTTCTCTATCTGATAAAAAATAAAATCCCTGGATGGTCATACAGAAATCTGCTTAGCTGTAAAATCAGATTACATACCCAGATCCTTGACAAAACGTTTCATGTGCAAATTTAAAGGATGGATGATAGAACCTCCAGATTCATATTCTTGCCCCAGCACAGTCAAGGTGGCCAGACGTCCTCCCACCTCTCCTCGCTCAAACAGATCAATCTTCACATCTTTCCCAAATTTCTGCCGCAGATAATAGGCTGCTGAAGTGCCACCAATTCCAGCTCCAATAACCGCTATGAGAAGAGGAGGAATACTTTATTACTCTCCTACCAGCTAAGTGGGTTTTGTTTTGTTTTGCTTTGTTTTTGAAAGACCATAAAGCAATAATAGAGAGAACTTAAGGCTATTACAACATTTAGGGAACCCTGGGGAGGGAGAGGCAAGTGATAGCTGCAGTGAAGCTACAACTCTCAGAATCTGGGCAGACACTATACCCAGACTAAAGCAGTATTAGATTAACTAACAAAGTGACATTAATCAGGTTTTTTTTTTGGCCGGGGTGGGGGTTGTTTTTTTAAGGGAGGCAGAGAAGTAGTGCTATTTATTTTTTTAACCCCTCACCCCAGTGCCTAGTCGCGAACCCGGGTCCTAGGGTCACCAGGGGAGGCTTATATTAGTTTTTGTCGTCAAATCCCCAAAGATTCTGCATTATCTGCGGTGGCACCAATGGGTCTGCACACCCTTCTTTGCCGAAAGCAAGGGACCAGAAGAGGCGTGACTTTCCTGCGAGCATTTAAATAATGTGGCCGCCATTTTTGCCTAGAGTTAGTCTATCTCATTCCTGATGACAGGTTGATGGTCCCGAAGAACAGTCTGAAGAGTAATAAGATATAAAGCAAAATAAAGCAAACAAGAAGCAAAACAATAAAGCAAACAAGAAGCAAAACACCAAGGAGACGGAATCTAACGAGAGATTCTTTTGTCCTGTAACAGTCCTAGGCCGAGAAGTTGTGCAAGCCAGGGGCCTCTGCCAGCAGGCCGACTCGGCTTAACACACCGGGGAGAAGAGCCCTGTCACCGGGTCTGCGTGGCGGCACTGCTCTGCGTGCGGTGTCCGCGTGCGCCTGTCACTTGCAGAGTGGAAGCGACCCGAGCTCCAGGGCCAACCAGAAGACTGGCTTCCAAAGGCGCAGCAAGGGAAGGCAGTGAACGGGGCCTCGAGGCCCGGAGACAGGGCTGCAGGGACGCAGGCGCCCTTCCGCGCCGCTGTCTACACACACACACACAGCCCACTCCTCAAGTGGGCATATCTCCACGCCACGGGAGGCACGATCCCTGGGGCGCGGAAAGAGGCTCTAAGGCGCGAACCCCAAACCACGCGAACTGCGCGAAAGGCTCGGCAGCCGACGCAGGTCGGCGTAGCGGCGGCGAAACCTCGCGCACAGCACCGTAGCCCGCCGGCGCGGAGCGCGCTCCTGCACCCTCCCTCGCCGCCGCCCCTGCCGGCCTACCGATCTTATCCGGCGGGGCCTGTGGCTCGGCGCTCCCAGGGCACCCCCAGCTGCACAGCAGCAGCCACAGCCCCAGAAGCACTGAGAGCAGTTCCCCGCCGGTGTTCCCCATGGCTCCCACAGTGCAATGGGCTCGCTTAGAGCACCCCACAATTCTCCCGGCTCTGCGCGTCTGCGCGCTCCGTCCGCCCCGCCCCCGCAGATCAAACTCCTCCCGCCCACCCTCTGACACCCCAGGTCCACACTTCATCCCTGGTCCACTGAGCCCTCAAAGCCCACCCTGCCCCTTCGTAGCGCATCCTGCTTCAGTGGGGACGTCAAAGGCCCCTAACGGGGCTTACTCCAACTTCTTCCTCCGCGTGTATTTAGGTGTGAGGTTCCTTAATTCTTCTCTGGTGCCGCCTGCTGTTTCTTCTATCTCACCATCTCAAAGAATGCACGTAGACCCTCACTGTCAGAAACAGAACAGCGGCACAACAAATACTTTTTGAGTGAGCACTATGTTCCAGAGACGTTGGGAACGAAAATGAGTAAGTGGTGCTAGGTGAAATGAAAGCGAGATCGAGGATGGGATGGTCCAAGATAAAAAGAATGGAAAAATAGTGACAGGCATGAATAAAATACGTGTACCCGTGTCATATAGTGGAATATTATGCAAACATTAGAAACAACGTAGGATCTATAACTTTTACCTTAATACTGTTATTAAGTAAAGCCGGTTGCTAAGTACTTCTTTTAGGATTTGATTTCTGTAATTAAAACGCCCCACTCCCAAAGAAAAGAAAAACTAGTATATGAACATGAACAGTATGGACAGAGGAAAATTGATAAAAAGGTTGAAATGGGGAAAGGGGAGTAGAAAATTGAATCCTAAAAGTACTCATTCACTGGACAATTTTTTTATTGAGTTCCTTCTAAATGGGAAGTCATGTTCTAGGTACTTGAGAAAATTCCTGAACAAAACCTTTTTTAAAAAAATATGTACCCTTAAGTTGACATTCTAAGTGGAAGGAAATCAATGATAAATAAATAAGTAAATGCTATATGAAGTCACGTCAGAGGAATGAGGAATGGATTGCAACTTTAGAAGTATGGTGAAGGTAGGCCTCCTTGAATAGGATGGCATTTGAGCAAAAGCTTGAAGGAAGAGAGGAAGTGGGCCAGCCAAGCAAATATCTGGTGAAAGAGCTTTCTAGACAAAGAGAATGTCTGGTATGTTTTAGAAACAGAAAGGAGGCCAGAGGAGCAGAGTGAGAAAGGGGGAATGGACATGCTGATACAATAAGATACAAATAGTACAAGAAATAGACACTTCTGGCATGCTCTGATGAAGTAGTGGTTAGGTCAATCACCTCTGAAGGAATGCAGGCCACATACCCCTGGGTTCCAGTCCTGGGACTAGGAGGAAGCAACCAGTGTGAAGAACTAAATAAAAAATAAAATGAAATGTTTCTTCCACTTCTGCCTGTCTCCCTATTTGCCTTCATTCCTGCCTGCACCTTTCCTTTCAAAAATAAAAAAGGAGGGAAATTGAATTCAGTTCACACAGGACTCTTTTCCTTATTAGAAGAGTATGTTGCTGATAAAATTAAATTTTAACTAGTCTCCATCTTTATCTTTGACAACCTTCGAATCTATAATTCTGCTACTACATGAATTTGCTTTTTTGAAATTTGAAAAAATTAACCTTCACTTATCATTTCTTTCTTATTCTAAACAGCCTGGTTGATATTTATTTTATCTTGTACAAGGCAGGAAACTTGGTGCGTCATGGTGGCTCAGGCATTGAGTCCGCAGCTCCAAGGACCAGAGCTCCTCACCTGAGCTAGGGGGAACAACCGAAAAATGAGCAACTAACTAAACCGATAAATGCTTTTTCCTCTTCTGAGTTCTTACTTTCATTCTTCCCTGCTTCCTTACCAAAAAAAAAAAAAAAAAAAAAAAAAAAGGAAATTCAAAAGAAACATAAAGAAAAACATGTTTGACCATAAAACAAACAATTTCAGAGAGCAAAAGATAGAATTTTAAAAGTTAGAAAAAGACAATGCATGAGTAAAAATTTACCATTAATATGACAGACAAGATTGTGGTTTATTTCACAAACATACAAAGAGTTCTACAAATTGTAAGAGGAGGTAAAAAACTCAGTATAAATAGTGTAAGCATATGAATGTCACTCACAAAAGAGAAAGTGTCAATAGTTACTTTCTGAATTACTTTCATAACTTTTATAAAGTTTTCACTCCATTTATTAATAAATAAATATATTTATGTTCATGGAAAGGTCAAGCAAGAATGAAGGCAAGTAGGCAGGCAGGACAAGAGAGGAGGAGAAGCCCTTTATTTTATTCAGTTGTTCATCATTGGTTGTTTCCCCGTGGGTCATGAACCAGGGACAATAATAATGTTTCAGTAGAGTTTTTAAAATTTAAAGTGAAGGCCGTCATTAAGGAAATTGAAATCAAAACCACAATGAGATATCACTTCACACTTGTGACAATATCCTATATCAAAGAGACCGGAAACAACATGAGCTGACCGGGGTATACAGAAAAGGGAACAGTTGTACACTGTTGGTGGAAATGTAAATTGGAAATGTAAATTTGGAAAACTGAAGGTTCCTCAAAAAGTTAAACATAGGTGTGAACTGGGGGAGTAGAGGTTGAGTCAATCACCTCCAAAGGAGCTAGCCACATGCCCCTGGGTTTGAGTCCTGGGTAGGGTAGGGGAATGAATGACCAGTGTGGACAACTAAAAGAATAAAGTAAAATGCTTCTTCTTCCTTTCTCTTCCTGTCTGCCTGACTACTTATCTTCATTACTACCTACACCTTTCCTTTAAAAAAAAAAGTTAAAAGTAGAAATACCATATGATCTAGCAATTCCACTTCTAGGCATCTATCTGAAGAATATAAAAACACTAATTAAAAAAGATACATATATACATATATATACACACACACACCTCTCTATGTTCACTGCAGCATTATTCACAATAGCCAAGAAATAGAAACAACTTCCGTGCTCATTGATAGACAAAGATCTGGTATACATAAACAATGGAATACTACTCAGCTATTAAAAATATGAAATCTTGCCATTTGCTATAACATGCATGTAACTTGAGGGAATTATACTAAGTGAAATCATTTAAAAGAGAAAGAGAAATACCAGATTTCCTCCCTCATATGTGGAATATGAAGAAAAACAAATGAATAAGCAAAAACAAAATGAAAACTAACCCTTGTACACTGACAACAGAACTAAAGTTACCAGAAGGGAAGGAGGTGGGGGGTGGGAGCAAAGGTTAGTGGTAGTGGTGACCCAGTGAACAGTGGTAGAGGACTATTAGAAATTTGGTAGTAAGCGTTATGTGTTGTTATTTATTTGATGAAGAATGAACCTCAACATCTAAAATATGTGCTGTGTTGTAAATGAATGTTACCTCAAAAAAAAAAAAAGTCTCACATTATACCTACAATGAAATGTTATTTGGCAAAAAAAAAACAAAACAACCAAAAAGCAAAGAAATGAAGTATTAATATATGCTACAAGATGGCTGAACCATAAAAGCATAGTGCTAACTGAAAGAAATCACATACTATAAATTTTATTTATATGAACTATTCAGACCAGACAAATCTTTATAGAAAAAGAGATGATTACTGGACTGGGAAATGGGGTGGGGTGGGGAACAGGAAGTGACTGCTAATTGAAAAGGATTTCCTTTTAAGAATGATGAAAATATTCTAAATTTGCTTATCGTGATGGTTACACATCTCTCTGTAAATACATGAAAAACCACTGAACTCTACACTTCAAATGGGTGAACTGCATGCTATGTAAATAATATCTCAGAAGCTGTTAAAAAATACTATTATAAACAATTGTATTCTTCCTCTAAAGACTATTAATGTCATACTTTAAGATAAGCTAAAGAATGTGCCACATATTCAAAAGGCAATTCCAGAAATGTAGATCTAAAATATATGGTAGTCTAAAGGAACTACCTGGAAATGATCATTATGTTTTTGACTGTATACATCCTCCTATGTGTAGAAAATATTTCATATAACTTCCAAAGGACAATACAAATGAAAAATGAGGACACTCAAACACAGTTCAGAACTCTAATTTTTCTGCCCCTTGAAGAGGACTGAAATGTATGTCTTCAAATTCCTTTTGTTATATGATTCTTATGGTTGGTTTACATTTAATTTTTCTTAAATACTTCCCGATGTATATTGAGTATACCAAAGGCACTGAAATATAAAGAAAATTTCAGCAAAAATCAGGATATATTTTCCTAACTCTCAAAAATCTGGTTAACACTAGCAAGGAAAATTCTTCTTAATGAAATTTTTACTCTTTTAAGCACAAATATTTGGAGATTTTTTTTTGTACAGGAAAAAAATCTATTCAACTGTGTTAGGACGAGAGAAAATAAACCATTTTTTGTATCAAGACAAGTAGATGGCAGATAACTTGTAAGATTTTATTTTTGATGAATAAAGAAATTATTTTCACATAGGACACGTGCTAGTATTTAGTTCTAAAATATTTCAGAGTACCCGCCTACCAGCTGCGCCGCTGGTGTAGTGGTATCATGCAAGATTCCCATTCTTGCGACCCGGGTTCGATTCCCGGGCGGCGCATTCGTATTTTGATTTTCTTCACCTTCAGCAAGAGGTAACGAGAAGAATCTTTATAACTCATTCTTTCTCTGAAAAGATTCTGAATATTTAGTTTCCGTAAATACTTTTATTTCAGTAATTTCACTACTAAAACATTCAAATCTGGAAAGAGAAGACAAAGGAGTTTACCCCACGAGTTAACCTTTGCGCCTGCGCAATCTGAGACCTGGCTAACGTCGGGTGGAAGAGCGTCTGCGCAACAAGTGAACCTATGGATTGAGGTGCTGCCTCGCGGCCGGGAGGTTGAAAGTGCAAGATAATTCTGCGCCTGCGCGGCCGGGTCACTTCGCTGGCTGCTCCTAGGTTCCCGGCTCGCCGCCATCTTGTGTTGGGGCTTCATTGTTCACGCTGGGCGGGGCGGTGTAGTGTAATTGCCGCGGAAGACAGAGGCGGGGTACCCTCTGGTCAGCCGAGAAACCCCGCTATTCCGCAGCCATAGCCGCTCAAACGATCTGGGAGGTAGCAAAGGGTAGGGAGCTGGACTTGGAAGCGCCGCGGCGACAGCAGCAGCCATGGAGGACGAGATGCCCAAGACTCTGTGAGTCTGGGGCAGCGATGAGGGGGGGCGGGATGGTGGTCGTCCCGCAGGAGGCCTCGGCCCTGCGCCGCTCCCCAGCCTTTTGTTCTCCGTGGACCTGACAAAGATCATGGTTCCTGTCCTTTGCAGACCCCTGGATGATTAGGGACAGAGACCTGGGCTGTGAGAGGACAAGGTTGAGGAAGAGGGGCTCAACCCTCTAAATCTCTTCACTGTAACTACACCGGAGCGTGGCCTGTGGCCTCGCCTTGAGCCCTCTGTGGTCTTAGGTCTGGAGGAAAGACTTTTTCATTCAAACCTCGTTTTAGAACTCAGCGCACCTTCTTTTTTGTCGCATGCTTGCTTTCTCCTTTTTTCCCGCCCCCACTTTTTGATTAACCTCTTGATCTTTACAGTCGTCTCCCTTTAATTTCACTTTGATTTCCTCCTGAGACACTTTCATTTTCTTCTCGTTGATAAAGTTGTTTTTTTCTTGAGGCCGCTGTACTTATTTTCCTTGAGGTAAACTTTATCCTCGCCATGCCAGCTGGAAAAAAGCCAAAAAAATTTTTTTTAATCTCTTTGGATTTCCTTCTGTAGCAGCCCCCATCCCTGACCAAAAACCCTAACACCAGACACCCTAAGGATTTTGAAACTTCATTTTAAAAATGAAATCTCACTCGGAGGTAACTATCAACTGAGGGGAAGTGTAGCTCATACATTTTTTTCATCACTTGCTACTTTGTGATTGACATGTTGCTAAACGAGCGGGCATTTTTTACGAATCAACAGTTGATAAAATTTGTCTTAACATATGTAGTTACCTCAGAATTTTTAGGGTTAGTATTAAATGATTTCAGCTTGGGATATTTTCTTTGTCGTGTAATTTCTCCCACAGCACTCTCCTTTGTTTTTCAAAGTATTATCGAATGAGATGATCCTGCCTTTGTTGGTTTTCTAGTAAAGAAGACAGAGTCCGATAGGTTTTTGACACACCCTTTGTTTATATTCTTAGAATACTGGCAGTTTGCGACGTCTGTGCACTAAAAATACAGTTTTAGATTCCTTTATGTAACTCTAGATATTGTAGTTATTATGAAATACAATGTTCTTTTTGTTTTCACCGCCTGAAAAAGTTTCCGTTTTGTAAAAATGTATTACACGTGTACTCTTAATAGGCTAGTGATTTTTTGCTAGCTTCTCTGATAACCTGTTAGTTACCTTAAGTATCTTTTTGGTAAGATGCTGCAATTAATAAATGACTTGGTTTTTGAATGATTGTACATGAAAACTCCCTAAAAACTTATTAGCCTTATAGAATTTATTATAGAAACCTCTCCGCTCATGCTTTACTAGGTATGATATGCTAGAAAGGTATGATAACCAGCAGCATATTAGATTAAGTACTGTTCATCTTTCATACTGTCTTAAATTTTAAGATTATTTCAGAGTTTTTAATTACAGAAATTTCCAGAAATATCTGGGAATTTAACCTTTTTAGTATGTTTTTTGGTAATAACAATGAAGACAGCCTCAGCCTCCTACGGCCAGCATACAAAAGCAAGTAGTTAAATTGTACTGGCTTGGAGATGGGAAACCAACCATTGAGTGCTTATCAAGTGTCCCATGTTTATGTGCTCATTTACCTCACCAGAACTCTGAGGTAAGTAAGTCCATTTTGCAGCTGAGAAAGAATTAAACTTAAAATTTAAGTAACTCGCCTAAGGTCAGACACCTTGTTCTTCATCCTGCAACTCTACTGTCCTCAACTCTAACTTTTAGGACTGATTTTGCCTTGTAACCTTCACTAGAACACCCTACCCAAGAATCCCCAGTAATACATGCTCTTAACATTTCCTATCATCTCTTCTTCTACCTCCCTCGACCAAAACTCTCATTCTTACAGTAAGACCAGTCTTGATTTCAAGTATGAATAGGTGCTAATCCCTAAATTTTCCCAGGACTGTTTTTACTTTTAATATAAATTGTTATAGTGATTCCTAGGGGTCAGGGGCTTTTAATGTGTTCTTAAACAGTGTATGTTTCATGGTTAGTGATCAATAAAATTGTTTTTAGAATTGGTACATTTCCAAGCAGTGACTCAAGATTTTGCTCATTTTTGCAGGCAAAGTATAGTCTGAATCTTAGTATCTTAGTGCCACCTATGTACCTGAATGGCTCAAAGGAAATGCTTTCATTTACCACAAGCGAGTGTTCGCCATCACCTTAAGTTAGAGATTGCCAGTATTCGGTTCCTTATCAGCTAAACTTTGAAAACATATTGTGAGAAATGGTGTGATTCGGATGTGTTTTCAAAATAGAGCAATGGAAATTACCAATGAATTGGTTGTGGGATGAGAGAATGAAGTCAACAATAGACTTATTTGTAAATGTGTAATAGCATCCTCTGATTTTGCTGTTTTGTTGCAAAATAAAAATGAGAACACTCTAGAGAGGGTTTCAGCTTTATGCAACAAGCTTTACTTGGTAAAGAGTAGACAGTTATATAATAGAAAGTTACGATGCTCGTGTATAGTGTATATACAAGCATTTGTTGTTCATAATTGTTAAAAGACATAGACTTTTCCCCTGAACTAGCATAACTTGGGCGGAGTGGGATAATTTCCTAGCAAATCGCTAATATTTAAAGTAATTCTGAAACAGTACAGTTATCTCTTTAACATATATTTAGAGCACTTAAAATATCCCAGGCAGGATTTTAGAAAATAAATATATAGACTAAATAAAAATAAAATTCTCTATCCTTGTGGAATTATCATTATATTAAAAATATCTTCATGCTTTTCGTACAGACTTTCACAGAGTCCTCATCAAATTCTGCATTTTAAAACAATTATGGCTCAGAACAAATTCAATACCACATTCTATTTAGTAAAAAAATTTTGTGGGTTAAATTTTCTATAGCTGTACTAATAAAATTTTTTTTTATGTGTTTTGTATTCTGACATGCCCTGGTGGAGTAGTGATTAGGCCTACCGCTTACAGCCAAGCACAGTCCACATATATCCCATTGACCTGGGTTCATGGCCTTGAGCCCAGGAGGTATGGCCAAGATGAACAAGTAAATAAAAATGAATAAAATACTTCTTCCTCCTCCTCTCTTCATGCCCGTCTGCCTACTTGCTTCATTCTTGCCGGCAACTTTCCTTTAAAAAAATATTTTTGTTTTCTAATTTTGTAATTATTTGAACTTAGACATCAGCTTTAAAAATAAGTATTAAGGTGCACCCTGGTGGAATAGCGGTTAGGTCAGTCACCTCAGGAGTACAGGTTACATATCCCTGGGTTCGAGTGGGGGACCAGGGTGGGTACCAATGTGAATAACAATAAAAATAAAATAAAATGCTTCTTCCACCTTTCTCTTCCTGCCTGCCTGCCTGCTTGCCTTCATTTCTGCCTGCATCTTTCCTTTTAAAAATAAGAAAATATTAAATATCAATATTGGGTCCTATAGCTGACAGAACTGTCACATTTTCACTAGTCACATTAATGGCTTTTTTTTTTTAAATTGAATCTTGTCAGGTAGCTTTTTATTTAAAATTTTGTAAACCTACGGAAAAGTACAAAATTATACATCGAAGACTTAAGTACCTTTCATGTGGATTTGCCAGTTGCTTATAGGTAACCAAATTTGCCTTATTTATGTATATTCTGTTTTGCTGAACCATTTATGAAGACATCAAGACACTGCAGGCTTAAATACCATGTATTTTCTATTCTCTTACATAACCATAATTTTCATATTAAAGAGACTACATTGGCACAGTAGTGTACGCTAATATACAACTTATATACATGTTTATCCAATTGCCCAAGGCAGCATTTTTCATTGACATTTGCCTTAAGAGTTAATTTTCCTATTCCTGTCTGCTTTACAGTTCTGCATCAGAAGTAATTTTAAAAAAATCAGCAAGGGATACTTCAGCCTATGCTGATAACAAATCCATGGAACACTTAAAAAGGAATAAATAAGTAAATAATTTTATTGTTATTCCCCAAGAAAGCATTTTGAAAAATTAAAACTGTGTACATGATATATAATGTGTATAATAATATATGTATAATTACATTCTTTAGTAATCTAATAGACATCAAGGGAACCTTGGTTTACAGCTGTGCCAGTATCATTTTTGTTGTCTGGATTTTCTTAAATACAGCTAGCAAAAAATTGTAAACCTACCAGGAATATATTAAAAATAACCCCTCTTGGCACCCCGTGGTGGCTTAGCGGATATGTCTGCGGCCTAAAGCTGGGGTGGTCATATGCATTCCAAGGACCCAGAGACCCAGATTTGATATCGGGGCTGAAGGGAACAACCAGGATGAATAACTAAATAAAATAAAAGTACTTCTTCCTCTCTTGAGAAAAATTTTGATTTTTTTTTTTTTTTTTTTTTTTTTTTTTTGCATAGCCCTGCTCTCTGGCTAAGGCACAAACTACTGTGAAAGAGCTGTGGACCCAGATTTGAGACCTAGGGCTGGGGTGGCAAAAAATGTCTGTGTGTATAACATGTATATATCACTCCTAAAATTTTTAGGCGGTTATAGCACCTGCCTTAGAAACTGTGTTCTGGAGAGAGAGACAACTGTCAGGTACATAGTCCAAGCAACAGTCTCCCACACACACTGAGAACCAAATACCATAGCTTCCACTGACACTGAACATGGGACTCGACTACAGTTTGCCACCAAAATAAATTCAACAGTCTGTTTATTAAAAAGCCCTATCTTTGTTTTCTAATCTTCAGGTATCTCTTATTGACTTAGCCTAGATCACTTGAAAGGAAGACTACAAAGCCATATCTAACATTTTCAGCTTCTGTAGAGGAATCAGGTTCTGCCATAGGGTGAGGAGTCTCTAAAAACAGGATTCTCTGAGTCAGTTAAAGAAATATTTAAATATAAACATAAGAAAAGAACTTAGTAAACTACAGAGCAGTCTATAAATTACAAATGTTTATTTTTCCATTGAAAAGTATCTTGCATATAAAAAGGGTTGCAGATTTCAAATTTGGGCTTTCTGTCTCAAATTAATGTTTATTTACAAATAAACTTGGAAGGTAAAAACATTGTTATTTCTAAAATTTTGAGGTAGATATCAGTGACAAAAGCAAAACAATGAGTTAGATTCCCTATTGGTTATTTTCATTTATACAAGAAAAAGAGAATTTTGTCATGTGATTTCTTTGATATGTATAGTTCATGTAGTTTATTGTAGTGGTTTTGAAGTTTGAAAGAAAGTTGTATAACATCTTCTTAAGAGCATTTTCTCTAAACAGCTATAGTTAATTGATAGGTTATCACAGTATACAGTAGATCACATTAAGTAAATAAATGTAAAGGCAATATAAACCCTAGTGGGTTTTTGTTTTTTATTTTTTTAATAGAGGAAAGAAGATAGGGAGAGAAGCTTATTTAGTTATTTTGGTTTTTCATCCTGGCCTCAGTCTCAAACCCAGGTCTTTTAACTTTACTGTATGCCAACATCTCAGCCGTCTAAGCCACACAGATGCAACCTAAAACCTTAGTGCTTTTCAGAAGTAGCTTATTTTTCTTTTTATTGCCTATCTTCAAACTAGGTAATATCATTCAAAATTCTTAGACAATTTTGCCAACAATTGATAGATTTACATTTCCCTAGTTACTGATTGCTTGTAACTAGATAATCTAGCCTTAACAATTAAATTTTCAGAGAAGCCATTTTTAATTTGCATTTAAACATGCACAATCCTAAGAATGCAGGCACAACAGTCAGCTGAGAATAAACACAGAAGAGTTGCAGAGATAGTACGGTGTTCTCACATAGCCTTCCCTGAGCTTCTCATAGTGTTAGCATCCTAAATAACCATGGTGTAGCTGTCAAAATAAAGAAATTAACAATACTCTTTAACTATAAGCTTTAACAAATTTCCTCAACTTTTCCACTAATGTCCTTTTTCTCTTCCAGGATCCAATACAGGATAGCACATTGCATTTAATTGTCACATCTCTTTGCTCTTTAATTCATGAGGGGATATCTTTCATGACCATGACACTTGAAGGGAACTTTCTCCATTACACAGGGACTGCTTTTTTTTCAACATTTCTTTTTCTTTTTCTTTTTCTTTTTTTTAAGGAAAGGTGCAGGCAGGAAGAAGAATAAGAAGCATTTTTATTTCATTCACACAGGTTGTCTGCGTTCCCCCACCCCAGGACTCAAACCCAGGTATTTGGCCAGTGCTCCTTAGGAGGCGATTGGCCTAACCGTTACTTCACCAGAGAGCACCTCAGCATACAGTGTTAATTAGGATTGAGTCACTAAGACTGGCCCACCTTCAAGAAAAGGGAAATTTAGTTCCACTTCATAGTAGGAGGTATAACAAAGAATTTGTGACCCTGTATTAGAACAACCAACTCATTGGTTAAAACCAAAAATTAATAAATATTTTAGAGGAAATACTTTAAGACTATGAAAGTATTCTATTCTTAAAGTTTAATCAACCTTAAAATATCTTATTACTTTGGAGTTTTAATGTAGATTTATTTCCCTCATTCCTTCCATATTTATTAGAGTTCTACAAGGAAAAAACTATCCGTTTCCCCATCCAGTATTCAGTCAAGGATTATTCATTTAATTCAGTTGTCAGCTATTTAATCAATAACTCTATCCCCCCACCCCATTTTTTTTTTTTTTTACTTTAGGGCAGTAATTTTTTTGAAGAATCAAACAAGTTGTCTTATACAATATTCTACTTCTGTATTTTATAATTTGCTTTGGTTTTGTTTTTAAAGGAAAAGTGCAGGCAGGCAGTAAGAGAAAGGAAGTTTTTATTTAGTTGTTCACACTGGTTGTTTCCCCTTCCCCACTTGAACCCAGGGTATGTGGCCTGCACTCCTTCAGAGGTGAATGACCTAGCTGTTACTCTACACCAGGGCATGTCATATAATTGTTTTATGTGCTTGATATTCTATACACTTAGATCTAAACTTAAGCTTCATAGATTCAAGTTAGACATTTTTGTTTTGAAGAGTTTTTTGGGTTCTTTTCCTCCCTGATTCTGGGTCTCATAATTGCTTGGGGCCTTTAAATGGCCTGCCCTTAGCTGCTGAGCCACAGGGGTGTGCCTAGAAGCTTATTTTCTAAAGGGAACATCGGTACCTTTTATCACATTCTCTGAAGTATTCTTAACAGAGGAATGAAACTATGATTGTTGTGATACTACAGTCTCTGATTTCAGAAGTGGTAAACTTTTAACTCTAACATATCTAGAAGTAATCTGTTCAGAATCCCATTTTGAAAACTTATTTACAAACCCTGTAAATAAAGATCATCCCTGTCATGTGGATTTGTAATACACTACTTACCAATTAAGTTGTTAGTCACCAGTTCATGTTATCTGTTAAAAATCTAGAATCTTTCTATTCCCTCTCCACTTCCACTGATCAGTGATTGTTATTGGAAGGTTTCCCATCTCTTTGTGAGCCTGTATAATACCTGATAAGTGATTTATTCAAGATTTTTTAAAAAATATATTTATTGTGTAAACCAAATTATACCCAAGTTGATGGTATTAAGGGAATAATATGAGTTAAAGGTTGAGGAAAATTTTATGATCTTGGTAATACTGCAGAAGTAGTAATAATACAAAGCTTCCCAAAATTGATTATATAAATGTTCTATATATTTAATGATTCATTTGAGCATTTTTTAAGGTTTGTCTTCTTAAGTAATCCTAGAAAATTAGGAAAAGCATCAGGTTTGGATCACCCTTGTAGCTTAGATAGCTGAGATGGTTACAGTGCAGGCCATGTAAAACCCAAGGACCCTGGACCAAGAGTGAAAAAACAAAACAAAACACACGTTTAATTTGCAAAACATTGAATAAACGTACTTAGACCTATATGCTTCCCTTCTACATGTCTAATATATTTGCAAATAGCGTTTTGCATCTGTTTTAGAGATTTTGAAATCTGTTTTTTGGTCGGCTTTTTTTGTTTTTTAAAGGAAAGATGTAGGCAAGAATGAAAGCGAACAGAGACAGGCAGGAAGAGAGAGGAGGAGGAAGCACTTTATTTGGTTGTTCACATTGGTTGTTCTTCCTAGCCGCAAGTCTTGCACCCTGGACCTTAAAATGTGTGTGGGACTGCTCTCAGGATGTATTAGACTTTTGAGCCACCAGGACACGACTGAGATTTTGAAGTTTTAGTAAGCTTTTATAAGCTATTCCCAAATAGTGTAGTTTAAGGTAAAGTTACTTGCAAAATTCATTTTTCAGTAAGCAACTTTCGAAACTGATGCAAAAAAGTAATCTTAAATTGGTAAATTTCTTTTCTTTGTGTTTCAGATATGTTGGTAACCTTTCCAGGGATGTGACAGAAGCTTTAATTCTCCAGCTCTTTAGCCAGATTGGACCTTGTAAAAACTGCAAAATGATTATGGATGTAAGGGTATTTTACTTTGTTAACTCTTCTTTTGTTATACATTATTTAATCCACTACTTCTAGAATCTCTTAAATTATTTATACAATCTAAATTCATAGGGATTTTAATGAATTTGTGTTATATTTTGTTTACACTAAAGGAAAATAGGAATAGAACTAATCATCTCTAAAGAAGATGAGATCAGTATTTAGGCTCTTGTTTTAAGGTGCATTGAGACATCAGAATTTATTATTATATATGTATCAGTTGATTAGCTAACCTAGAAATTCCAGTTTTATAGTTAGATTAGGAAATTGGGTCAAAAATAATAGACATATGATACTGTGAAAATAGCACAGTGAATGAAAAGTATTTAAACATGATTGGAAGTTCTTTTTGTATTTAGGGAATTCTTACCCTATATATTTCTAATATATAGAAAAAATGCTGAACGCATTCATCTGATTGGTAGTAATATTGAATCACAATAAGTATGAAAAAATGAATTTTAAAAATTTTGATGAGGAAGAGCAATGCTGATGAGAAATCCTTTTATCACATAATTCTCTTCCTGTAAACTTTAGTTTTCTTTTTACCCCCCCAGAAAGAAAATCATGTGTGTGTATATGTATATCTGCTACTTTTGTTTTCTCCTGTATTTCAGTTTAACTCTTTCTTTAATTGCTATTTTAAAAAGTAATTGGTTTATTGTTTTAGATTTTAAAATGTCAAACCTTTCTCCTGTTGGGGCAGGGTCATCTGTATATATTATAGACAGATTCAAGAAATGTTTTTGTCCTTCACAATGTACTTAAGTTTTTTCTTTTTAAAATTTTTTTCTAAGTTAATTTTATTTAAGGAACAATTACATCATAACATTGTAGGTTAAAAATGTGTATCGTAGTAAATAAATTATGTTCATCATTTCAGTTCTTCCTTAAATGTTTTCTTGTCTCATTTAATACCTTATGCCATTGAATAAAGAACAAAAAATGCCTGTACCTCATGTGAAGACAGAGAGAAATGATAGAGAATTTATGAACAATTTTTCCTTGATCTCTGGGTCTCCTTTCTTATTCAACCATTTATGAAAAGCTTGCTGCCTATTAGTTATTTTAATGCTAATGCGTTGTCCAAATGCTCAACAAAAACATAAAGCAGATGTTAATCTCATTTAATATATGCAGAAATGAGGCAGAACAAAGATGTAAACCCATGCTGATAAAGTGAGTGGAAATCCTCTCCATTAATTATGTAGGCTGCAAGTCCCCTCTCCCTGGTTTGGGCCATAGTTGCCTGGACAAGACCACTAGGCAAAATGTTAATGACTGCCTGACCTACAGAAAGACTAGCTAGGTTATTACCCTTTGCAGATTGTTATAAAGTTGAGATTTTGATCATTCAAAGACTTAGATTAACATTATTAATAGTAATTAGTCTGAATTCCAGACTATTTACACTGTTGCACAGATACTCCTATTTAGGAATTTTATACTCTGCAATATAAAACTGATAATGTGTACTTAGATTCTTTTTATCTAAGAAGTATACTCACGCCCCGCCCTGCCCCGCCCCCCCACAAAAATAAAAGAAACCTTCTTTTTCATTTGTTTGCTCTTCTCTTAACTACTTTCTAGCCATAGTCTTATGTTTAGTTTGTAGTAGAATTCACATTAAGAGTAATATTAGCTTAATTATGCTTTTTTTTTTTTAAAAAAAAAAAAAAAGGAAAGATGCAGGAAGGAAGAAAGAGGGAAAGAAAGAAGCACTTTATTCTTTTTTTTTTCTTTAATTTCTTCACACTGGTTGTTCCCCCTAGACCCAGAATGTGAACCCAGGGGTGTGTGGTCTGTGGTTCCCTGGAAGTGATTGACCTGCCGCTACTCCACCAAGATGTGCCAATTATACATTTTTAAGTATTTTTATATTCTCTAATATTTTCTAAGTAGTTATCTCAATGTCATCAATTTTGTGGTTGCCTCCTTGCTTTAAAATTCTGAAAAAACATTGCCAGTGACTTTTTTACATTATTAGTTGTGCTTGAAACAAAGTGGTATATTTGTTTATTTGAGATTATTCTAGTATTTTGAATTAGTTTCTTCTTTTAACCATTCTTAGGAGATAATGGAAAGAATTTTAAAATGGACTACAAAGTCATTTGCTATTTTTATTTTGCACTGGTATGTGTAATATACTAGGTATTTTCTCTGCATTTTAAATTTACAATAAAACATCTAGATTCAGCACACTTGGTGGAATAGCAGTTAAGTCAATTACCTCCAAAAGGTGCAGGCCACACACCCTCCCTTGGGTTCAAGTCTGGCATGGAGGGAGGGAACAACCAGTGTGAACAACTAAATAAAAAGAAAAAGAAAATGTTTCTTCCTCCTCTTTTTTTTTTTTTTTATAATAAAGGAAGGGTGCTAGCAGGAATGAAGGTGAGTAGGCAGGTAGACAGGAAGTGAAAGAAGGAAGAAGCATCTTTATTCCATTTTTATTTAGTTGTTCACCCTGGTTGCTTCCCCCTTACCCCCTGGACCCGGACCCGGACCCGGACTCGGGACTGGGACTGGGACTGGGACTGCAACTCTAAATGTGGCTGCTCTTTCAAATTGACCTAATCACTGTTCCACTAGGGTGCACCCTTCCTCCCTTCTCTGCCTGCCTGCCTGCCTACTCACCTTCATTCCCACCCGTACTTTTCCATTAAAAAAAAAAAAAATTCAGGCTGCATTTATCATAAAACCTTAACTACTTTGAGACATCAGAGGAAGGGGAGAAATTTTTTAAAAGACTTTCAAACAGCCAAAAAAAAACCCCACTTAATTCAGAAAGTCCACATTCAAAAAGTTTAGATACCAGAGAACTTCAGTTTTCAGAGCCTGTTTACTTATATTTTGGAAACAGGTTTAAGAAGGTTGACTGAGATTTTTTGCTACTCAGCAAATTAGAAGCAGCAAGAATATATGTACATTTATAGCAGTACAGGTAACAGATAACAGAAGGGACTGAAAAATCACTAAAAACCCACACACAGAGTTGAGGCCATAGGAATCTAGTCACATTTTAGCTCTGTAGCTTAAAGAAATGATAGTGGGGAGAAGGAAGGATGGGTGGGTTTGTTGGGTGTGTGTATACACTTTTTAAAAATCATTTCTTCTGTGTATATATACTTTTTTTGTAATCATTTCCTTACCTAAAACTTTACTTGTGGCATGGACCCTTCAATTCTCCATGGCTTAATAACTGAGATGTATAAAATTTTACATAATTTTAAGGTAGTGGGGATATAAAACTTAATTTCCTTTTGTGTTTCAACAGACAGCTGGAAATGATCCATATTGTTTTGTGGAGTTTTATGAGCATCGTCATGCAGCTGCAGCACTAGCTGCTATGAATGGGCGGAAGATAATGGGTAAGGTAAGCTGTCATAAAGAAGGTGACTTGCACTAGATAATCTTAAGTTTATACAGTTTTTCTTTCCATACTCACTTTGCAGCAGATCACATTTAGTATTTAAAAAAATGTGATAAAACTTTTAGACAGTGTTTATGTTAGTATTCTCCGTGATGCCTTGCACATGGTAGATATTAAAACATTTCTTTAATTACTCAAGCTTAGATAAAACAAAGGTACTAATGGGAAGAGTAAAGGGGGAAAAGTTAGTGGGAAAGGTTAATTGAATGTTAACAGAGCAGATTAGAATTTGTCAGCATGCTTTGTTTGCCTAAGTAAGTTAGATATGTATTGAAACTTTGACTAGAAATTGTATCCCCTTGAATGTTTCATTTCAAACATATATCTTACTCAGTATTCATAGATGCAAATCTTATAATATCTGATTTTTGAGCTTTATTTTTATCAAGTATAAATGAAGCAAAATTTTTTTTAGGAAGTCAAAGTGAATTGGGCAACAACCCCCAGCAGTCAAAAGAAAGATACAAGCAGTAAGTATATTTTATACTCTTTGAACATTTGTTTTTATTGTACACAGTAGTTTTATTAAAAAGCATATAAACATCATACATGTTTGCAGTAATATTTTGATCGTTATCCTAAGATATGATTGAATGTGTTTGTATTAATAAATTTAAGAACAAATCTAATCTTTGTCATCAGGTAGTACCGTTGTCAGCACACAGCGTTCACAAGGTAATTGTATCTTCTTAAACATAAAATGAAATCTCTTGAAAGGGTATTCACTAACCATCTGAAGGTTTTTTGTTTGATATTGGGGGGAGTGGGGAGGGGGAAGTCATATTTCTATTTGTCTCTCTGGCAATATTTTTCCCCCTTCTTCCCAGTGTTGACCAAGTGTGGGTTGTCTACTACTTTGGTGCTATTTCAAGCTCTCTGACCCACCCTTGGTAGCAGCTGATGCCTTAGAAATACTTTGATCAACTAAAGGGCAAGATACCCTGCTTCCTTGAGGTCACGATCTGTGCTTCATACCCAGATCTTCTGATTGTTTGAGTTGCTCCTGAAACTTTCCCAAATGGCAACTCAGTATGTTGCTTAAGGCCTGCCAAGTAGGGGTAACTTTTCTTTCCAAACTTTTCTTGTCAAAACTGATGAATTTTAATATGTTCATTTTAAAGTGTTCATTCTAGTATTGTGTATTTTTAAAGTGTTTCTTTTTTTTATTTCTTTTTTTTTTTTTCTTTTTTTTTTTTTGAGCATTGTCTTTTTAAACAAAGCTTCACATATGGGATGGTTATTTCTCTCCAATGCTTTTTTAATGGCTCTTGATATATAAAGTGAAGGGATTACTGTTTTCATTCTGTTGCCTTCAGTCTTAGTTCACTTGCACATGGATTCACATAAACTGAATGGTGTAATGTCTGGGCAACCAAAACTGTTGGCTTTTGAGAAAACTGTCAAATACTTTAACATCAAACTGTTGCAATGCAAGGTATTTCTTTGATTGTTCTTCACAAAATATGGTTAAACCAAGTATATCATGTAGCTATCTTCCGTAAAGTGTTTTAACTGAGGCAAATCTAGTTTACGTAATTCATAATACCACTATTTTCATTTGTAAAACCTTAATATAGTGGTAAATTGAATGAATAGAAATAATTACTATTAGGATGGTAATTAAGTCATTAATTTTTTGCAAAATGTGATATATCTTACTAGTTTATTTTCTTAAATCATATAATAATTGGCTGTGAATAGAACTATAATGTCAGTTACCATTTAGACATATCAGTCTTTTTAGGAGACTCCTGTATTGTCACTTTGATTCATGTTTTAAATTGATAGGATTTGTATAGCTATAGGGTAGTGTTTTACATATACTTTACTATAATCCATAAATTATTTTAAGAATGTGCTTTATTGAATAGATTTTAGTATTTTTTAAATTCTAAAATTTCATTTTTCTTTTCACTTCCCCTTCCTTCCCCTTATAAGATCATTTCCATGTCTTTGTTGGTGATCTCAGTCCAGAAATTACCACTGAAGATATAAAAGCTGCTTTTGCACCATTTGGAAGAATATCGTAAGTAACAAGATAAGTCTAAAATGCTTTTAGTTAGAAACATCTTGTAGAAGTAATTAGAAAGTCTATTATGAATTTTGGATATTAATTGTAACACTTGAGTAGAATGTGTTATGTTATTTAGGACTATGCAAGTGGTTAACAACAAAAATTATTTTTCCATTAATAAGTCAATCTTTAGTGATCCTTATCTTAAAATCCTATGTCAATTAGCATTGGCTTTTAATAGACAAAATTTGCTATTGTACATATTATTTCTCGTATAGGTGTCTTGCTTAGCTTGTTGTCATAATCTTTAGTGAACTTGTGCTGTGATTAAGGAATCCCTTTGGGCACATCTGTGATATCATGCATCTTGTGTTCATGTATTTTAACAAAAAGAAACATTAAAAATTCAATCTAAAAAGCAGTTAAGTTACTAAATGTTATTTCCATTTCCCAAGTAACTACCCTTATGTTGTTGCGTTAACAGAAATAACAATTTCTTTTCATATTTTGTGAAATACTTGATGTGTCTTGCATTTGTTATTAATTCATACACTTTAGGCCCATTGGTAAATAACTCAAAGACAGTTTCATCAGTATTAAGAACTTTTAATATTTTGAAAAGCATGCCATATTAAAGTAAAACTATTAGATTATAGTACTTTCGTTGAAGTAATAGTTGAATTTAGAAAATTTTTTTTTAGGGTTTCTGGTTTTGTTGTTGCTCTTCTAGAATAGTAAAAAGGAAACAGTAGCTTTGGTTTGGTTTGATGAACTAGACCACCGGCAGAGGTGAGAAGGTGAGGAGACTAGAAAGTAAATGTCAATATCATTGGTGATGAATTTGGGAAGTTTTCATTTGAAGAATTGTAGTTCATTTATAGGAGACTGAAAATGCATAATGACCAAGAAATGGGCATAAGTAAGAGGCTCACTTTAAAGACAATCATAAGATTAGGGCTTCTAAATGGACTCTTCTGTTAGATGGCATTTTTTCTTTGTGAGAACTAATTAGGAAAATCAGCAAATTCTAATTTCTTGATTGTTCGTTTTAATCCCGTTTGTGATTCTGATGTTTAGTTTGCTTTCAGATTCTTAAATTAGTCTTATTCTTTGACTTCCAAAAGCCTCTATAAATCCTTGTAGGCAAATTTTGTGTTTTCATTTTGGTGTGGAGGCTCTTTGTACATTTTATCCTATTTTCATAGACCTTAAAAGGATTAAAGAAGGATTAAAGTCCCCTGAACTAGATCTTTCTTGCTTCTTCCTTAGAGAATCCTTTCATAAGTAAGAGTTGAATATATTTCAGTACATTACCTGAAACTTTTTATGAAAAAAATTTTTCTAACGTCTTAACAGATTAAATAGCTTGTTTTATTAAATGCCTTGACACTGGTTGAAATAGCTTTTCTGAAAACTTGGGATTTTATTTTAAGATGAGATAAACACTGCTTAAAATATTGCTGCATTTAAGTTAAATCATGTGCACATTTTAGTGATGTCATGACTTTTTAATCATGGATGCATAATATTTTTTTTGCTACATGATGGTATCATAATTTTAGTTTTTAGGTTTTCTATGAACAACCATGATTATTGATACGTGTTTTGGGATTTTTTTTTTGGTATGACCTTTAAGTTTTATAATTTTTATTTCATGCATAATGATAGTTTTAGGCTATCAAATGAGCTGCATTTCTATAAATATATTCAGTTGGTAGCATCATTTTCTTGATGTTTTTGTTAAAGGAGATGAGTTGAAAGCTGTAGGTTATCATTATAGTTGTGATGTTTGCATATCATGATAGGTTTCCATGATAGATATTCTTGATAGGGAATCCTACAATGGTACTTACAGAAGATGTGCAATAAATACTGACCTGTTATAATTGTAGTATGAAGATATAGTACTTTATGTCCCTACTTTATGCTATTTAAACTTCCTGTTCCTTCAGGTTAGGGTAGTCTAGCATATTTTGGCATAGAACTACCAAATCAAATGCATGTGTACCATACAAATAATTTAATAAACATCTTTTCATATTGAGAAATGACAGTTAGCTTTTTCCCTTTTCATTATCACCTGTTGTTTTGATCCTGAACACTTAATATATCACTTGAAAATTGATCAATATGCTTATGTATACTTAAATTTAAAATTATATTGCATGGCTTTCTGACTTGGGTTTTTGTTGTGAAAGTGCCTGTTTTGTTCATGTGTCCTGAGAGAACAAGCATTGTGACATACCTGACTAACTTTAAAGCAGATTGCCTGTGAAGCACAATTTGAGTCCAATTTTTTGAGGTATGGAGTTTTAGCTATCATGGCTGGGTTTTTTACTCAATCTCAAATAATAGGGCTCTGGTTATTTTGCAGAGTATCTCTGAAGAATGGACAGAATTGCCCTGGCTAACTACAAGCTACGGTTCACAGTGGATAAATGTTGGCGTGCTTTTTTACTTTCTGATTTTTTAAAATTTTGCTTTTATATCTTGTAGTTTCCAATCAATCTTGTATGGTTGCTATTTAAAGTTCAATATAAAATCTTTTCTTATATAGTTTAAAACTAAAGTGTGTGTTTAGTATTTTTCTTCAATGATTTAGCATTTCTGAAAATTTCAAGTTGTCAAAATTTACCCATAGTCTGGGGCGGGGGCGGGATTATGAGTTGATTTGAGAATATAAAATAATTTATTTATTTTAAGGAATATACAATTTTTCATTCTGTGGTTTCTTGCTTTCTATTTTAATTTTTAATAATTAGGTAGGATATGGTATCAAATTGCAAATTACAAATTGCATGGTTAAAGAAAGCCTTACTTTTAATGTGCCTGTGAAACCTCGTAAGTGGTTAATTCCTGCTTTCACCATGCTTAATGTTTAAAAGTAGAAAACTTTTAAGTAGGAGGCAGTTTCTGTACAATGTGTTTATATATACATACATTTAGAAGTTCATTGATTTGCATGTTTATAAATTTAAGCCTCATTTGCTAATACATGATAAATTTTGTAGACTAAAAGGTGAATATGCACTAAAGGTTAATTTTAATGAAGATGAGACATGAAAATGAGATGTATATGTAATTCTCATTCCATATCCAGAGAAGAGTTTGCAAACCTAAACTTCTGATTTTTTCTCTGATTTCAGAGATGCCCGAGTGGTAAAAGACATGGCAACAGGAAAGTCTAAAGGATATGGTTTTGTCTCCTTTTTCAACAAATGGGTGAGCTCAATAAAAAGTTCATAACCAGTGCTTAAAGAGTAAAGAATAAAAACACTCATTTTGTTTTAATTATTAATCTTTTCTTTTACCTGTCATTTGTTCATTTCATGGATAATTAATACCCTCGCTAGAGGGTATCATCTTTCTCCTTTTTGGTTATTAGACATTTATTTAGAACTTGATGCCTACAAAATACTGATAAAATGTTTTCAGAATATAAAAAGTAGAGATGTTTACTTTATCAGCCAAAAGTAGATATTGAAAATCTCTTTTTATGTATTTAATTCATTATCTCCCTATTTTATATTCCCATGATAATTTTAAAGTAACTAATAAAACATTCCATTGGTTGAGGAAGGAAGGAAAAGACTCACAGTTTGACAGCTGACTAAAATCTTTGCAATAACCTCCATACAGTATAATGCTATGCTGTTGTTTGAAAAAAAAAGAATGAAACTAAGTATTGATTATGGGAAGATTTCCATGATATACCATTAGGAGAAAAGGCTATTTGAATGAAAAGAAGGGAAAATATATTTGTGTGACATTTGGGCTTGTGCAGGTGCACATGTTTTCTTTTTCTCCTACAGAGAGAAACAAAATTTGTTGGGTTTCCTGTTTAGCGGTAGATAAATGGAATAAGAGTGAGGCAGAAACACTATACTTTCTGTTTGAGTGCCTTAGAATAAGTCATTGGAATTTTCTTTTTTACCTCCAGCCTTGGATCTTAAACTTGAATCTACACTTCCCATGTTCTGCACCTTAGCTGCCTTAGCTGTCTAAGCTACAGGGGTGTGCCTGAAAGTTTCTGATAGTATATAATGTGTTCTGAAATAAATATGATATCATTTTCGTATGACTTCAGGTCAAAATTTATAAGCATCATTGTGCCAATTTCTTCTGGATTTTTAAAAAATACACTTGTTGCAGTTATGCAATATAGTACCAAACTCTTGTTTTTTCTTGTTCCTGTGTTTATTTATACTGGAACTAATCTCTGATTATTCCTCACTCTGAACTCCTAATATCTAGATATTTGCTATAATTTCTCGCAATGATTTTGTCCAAAATTTACTTTGCAAATTAAAAATCTGCCCTAAATATGTTTACATGGCTCGCAAGTTTCAGATGTAAGAAAACAGAATTCGTTTCCATTTTATCTCAGCTGTTCATAGTAACATCATGTCTGAAATCAGATTGCTTAAATATGTTATGCAGTATAGTTATCTTCCTCACATGAAGATCTAAGAATGCTGAAAACCTATGATGAAAGTGATTAAGCCTAAGAGATCAGGAAAAACTCAATAGTATTGGAAGAAAAGTTGGAAATGGTAAAATTTATTAAAGGGTAAAAAGATAAAAACTCTACCATGTATGTATCTGCCAATTATCTTTGTGTGGGGGTGGGGTGGGGGTGGATGTGGTGTGAGTTTGATGAGGAAATAAAAATAGTTTAGTTCTGAAAGATTTATTGTTGATCACAGCTTAATATTTAGGAAAGGTAGAAAAATAATTCATGCACTGGGTATAAGCCACAATTAGTGTGAGCTCCTTGGAGATTGATATATAAGATGTTGGTGTATTTTGGGGGCTTTGTGTGGGCAAGGAACTTATTATTTCCATTTGAGATTATGGAATGTAGGCCTTGCTATATAAAAATCACTAATGCAGATTTAGCATAAAATAGAATCAGATAACAAAGGATTTCTATGTGTACTACCTAGATTGAGCCAGAGATAGAACTGAATTCTGACAACTTTCGTATAACACATGTAACTTTATTATCATTTATTTAATCTTCCCAGGTTTACGTTTCAGCTTCTATAAAATTTGTGGTTATGTGAGGGCACTTTCTGTTGTTATGAAGTGCCACAACTTTGACTGCAGTTACTCTCAATTCCCTTAACTATCTTCCCTTGGGGTAAGCTAGACAAGCCCCAGTACTGTTGAACATATCTTTTCTGCCTAAATTTTGAAGTAATTTAATATTGTTTTAGAAAAATTTAGTCTACTGGTGTCACTTCTAATTTAATCACACACATTAGATGAATGCATAGTACATCTTTGCAAACCTGTTTCTCTACTCAGTTTGATTATCCCATTCTTTATTCACTGTTTCATGACCCATCCTGTCTTAAATATTTCTTAATCGCTCATTATCCTGGCAATTTTATGCTTCATTAGGAAAATAGAAGCTGTCATACAGGAATTCCCTCGGCTTTCAATGACCAAATCTACATGAAATTCATCCATTTTCCCCTTCTACAAGTCTTTCTAAAAGGTCAAGTCATGATTTGCCGTAGTGGAGCAATGGTGAGGTCTGCTGCCTCTGACTCAGCACAATCCACATACATTCCAAGGACCTGGGATTGAATCCCAAGATCAGTTGGGGGAGCACACAACAGCCAAGATGTACATCTACAATGAAAATACTTCTTCCTCCTCTCCTTGCCCACTTGCATACTCACTTACTAACCTTCATTCCTGCCTGCACCTTTCCTTTAAAATAAATAATAAAAGGCCATGTCACTTACCATTGGGATCCTACTTCTCTTGCCTTTTTTTGAAGGAAAGGTACAGGCAGGAATGAAGGTAAGGGGAAAGGCAAGCAAGGAGAGGCACACAAGATGAGGAAGGAGGAGGAAGAAGCATTTTTATTTAGTTCATCTTGACTATTTCCTCCGGCCCTGGGACACAAACCCAGGTCCTTGGGATGTATGTGAGCTGTGCCCAACCACAACTTTACTAGGTACACCTCTTACAGCCTTTTCAAGTGCTTTGGGCCTGTGCTGTTTTTTTTTTTTCCCCCCTACAACAGCTTTATTGAAATAAAATGTATATATCATAAAGGCTACTCTTTTAAGACCTACATGTGATTTAGTGATTTTTAGGAAATTCATAGTTATACTACCATCACCATAGTTTTAGAATATTTTCATCACCCCCCAAAAAAACTGTGCACTTATAATCAATCACTATCCTTTTATTTCTATACCCTCTCCTCCAAGCTCTGAGCAATTAATCTTTCTGTCTTATAGATTTGCCTGTTTTAGACATTTTCCACAAATGGAATTGTATGTGTTTTTCTCATTCTTATTGTCCTGTGGCATTAGTCTTTCTCTACTGAATCATTCCCATGAACCACAGAACATCTAAATAACTCTTACTTGGCACACCCTGGTGGCTTAGGCAGTAAGCTATCCTTGCTGGGCATAGATCATGAAAAGTCCAAGGACTGGGGAACAACCAAAATTAAATAAAAGTGCTTTCTCCTCTTCCTTCCTTTCTCTTTTCAAAAATATAACTCAGAACCACACTTAACCCCATAGCCCTTTCCTACCTATGTTCTCATTTCTATATTTCACAACAAAACTTGAGTTATTTGCATATGCTATCTCCCATTCACAACCCCCTCCCACACATACACTGTAAATACATTTCCCTCTTTTGTGAGTCGGTAATTGTATTTGTTTTCTAGGGCTGCTATATCAATGTATACCATAGCTGAATGACATAAAACAACAAATATTTACCCTCTCAAAGTTCTGCAGGACCGAAATCCAAAATAACATTGTCATTATGGTCAGTGCTCCCTCTGAAAACTGTGGAAGAATCCCTTCTTCCCTCTTAGCTTCTGGTAGTTGCCAGGGATCCTTGGCATCTTTTGCATGTAGCTGCATCACTCAACTCTACCCTCATCTTAAATTGACCTGCTCTGTGTGTCCATATTGGCTTCTCTTCTTACAAGGACATCAGTTATATTGGATTTAGGATCTTCCCTAATCTAGTATGAGCTTATTTTAACTAAGAAGACTGCAAAGACCTGATTTCTAAATGAAGTTACATTCAAAGTTATGATGTGTCGGGGATAGTTAGAATTTCATATCAATTTGAGGGACACAATACAACCCACAGTAGTAGTTAAAGAACCCATGAAGTTCAACAGTGTTTCTTAAGAGTATGCATTTCTGCCACATCCTGATGGAGTAGTGATTGGGTACTGTCCACATACATCCCAAAGTTCTCGGTTTGAATGCTGGGGCCATTGGGAACAAAACAGTATAACAGGTGTGCCCTTGTAGAGTAGCAGTTAGGTCAGTTGCCTCCATAGGAGCACAGGCCACATACCCCTGGATGCAAGTCCTGGCTCCAGGGGAAAACCAGTATGAACTAAAATAAAATGCTTTTTCCTCCTCTCTCTTCCTTTCTGCCTGCCTACTCACCTATTCATTCCTGTCTACACCTTTCCTTTAAAAACAAGAATGGTCTTTAGATATATGGGATAACTTAAAATCTTGGGGTTTTTCCCCCCTCAGCTTCCTTCCATTCAGCAATCTAGATTCCCATGAAACTAGTTATCTTCCACATATTTCTTTCAGATGCATACCAGATTCATTCCTGCCTTAACACACTTTACAATGCTTTTCCCTCTCACAAGGCTTCTTCCCTGCAGTTTTGTTTTTTTGAGGGTTTTTTTTTTTTAATATACTTTTTTATTGTGGTAACTTATTCTGTACATTAAAATAATCTTAAATGTGTAGGTTCTCTAGTTTTTAAATAATATGTCAGCACATCCTGCCCTCCACCAAATCATCAAGTGTTCTTCACCATTTGCTCCGCCCCACTCCCATTCCATTCCCTATTGGTAACCTCAGTTCTCTTGCACACTTCCAAGCGTTGGTTTCTTGCAAGGCTTTGTTTTGTCTGTTCACATTCCACCTGTGATTGAGGTCATCTGGTATCTTTCTTCTTTTGACTTATTTCACTTAGCATAATCCCCTGTAGATCCATCCATGTTGATCCAAATGACAGGATTTCATCTCTTCTAAGGGCTGTGTAGTATTCCATTGTTATGCCAGGATTGCTCCTGGGCACCGCAGGAAATTGAGAAATTCAAGAGAGAGTGAGATGATCGAAAGCTGGGGTCAGGGGGTCAGCAGTCTCACAGACTGAGAGCCCTGAATATCCTGCTGTCCACCTATTGAGTTCATACACAAAATTGCTTCAAGTAGTTTATGCAAGCATGTTTATAGTTACAATGAATTTGCTTATGCAGCCCTTTGCTTTTTAACTACATAACTGTATCTATCTTATTTTGGGGAGTGAACAGTTGCAGTCGCACTGCCCCAGTGTTTTCCCACGGCAGCCTTTGCCAGGTGCTCCAGGCCTGGTGTCCTTTATGTTCTTCCAGCTCCCACTTTGTCCTTGCTCTACTTTCTGCCTCCAGCAGTATATATGTACCACATCTTCTTTATCCATTTGACTGATGTTGGGCACTTAGGTAGTTTCCAGTTCTTAGCTATTGTGAATAGGACTGCAATAAACATGGGGGTACATACATCTCTGCAAATTTGGGATTTTATATCTTTTGGGCAAATACCTCGAAGTTCTTCACTGCAGTTTTGACTTGGCTAGCTCCACTACCACTCAGTTTCAACTTAAATGCCATTTCAGAGAGACCTTTCCTAGTCATACTGCCTACAATAGATCCCATACCCATATTCTCTACCTTAGTCTTTTATTCCTATCCTAGCATTTACCACAATTTGTGATTGCTTGACTTGTCCCCTGAAAAGAAAGTAAGCTTCACTACAGCAGAGATTATGTCTGCCTCATTCATCAAATATCCCCAGTGTGTTACCTGTTACGTAGAGCATGATAGTTATTCAGTATTTACTTGTTGGATGAATGAAAAACCAAATACTGTGATTAACAAAACAAGCTTGTTGGATTGTTTAAAGTAAGTTTTAGTCCACAATATTCTGACTTGTTACATGAACTTTATAATAGCTACTTCATAAGGGCTTCTAGACTTTAGATTTTTTCAGATGATGAAGATTCCCAGAAACTAACATCCAAATATAAGTAATTTAAAAGCACCATTACATTTTGGAAAAGCTGCTGTAGTGTGTATTTAATAAAGCATTTTCACTCAAAAATCACTTGTGAAAAGCAGCTATGAGTTTTCTTTATTCTGAACAGTTGTTTAACCTCAACTAATAGTGGCTTCTTTGTCTTTTCTAATGTGCGGAACAGGATGCCGAAAATGCCATTCAACAGATGGGTGGCCAGTGGCTTGGTGGAAGACAAATCAGAACTAACTGGGCAACCCGAAAGCCTCCAGCTCCAAAGAGTACATATGAGTGTAGGTGTATTGGAGAAGAAAAGGAAATATGGATTTTGGAGGAAAATACCTAGATTTTAAATGTTAGAGCTGTCCTCGGAGACTTATTGCAGAAATAGATGAGAAGCAAACCAAGACTACTGTTGAAAAATGTACTTAGTTTTCATTTTTGTAATTATAAATAATATTATCTCTAATGTCAAGTCTCCTATTAAATAGAGAAAACTGAGTAATTGTTTTAGACATTCTTGGGGGAGGTTTACTCTTTAAACAAATGTAATATGTATTACATGAGCATTATGGTTAAGGTGAATATTGCCATTACAGTAGAATAGTTAATGTTGCTCTTTTCTTTCTGACCATTTTATTTAATGAATTAAAGATATAAAACTTTCCCTCCCTAGCAAACACCAAACAGCTATCATATGATGAGGTTGTAAATCAGTCAAGTCCAAGCAACTGCACTGTGTACTGTGGAGGTGTCACTTCTGGACTAACAGGTATGGTAGCTTATCATCTATGGCATTTTGAGATGAATTCTAAACTGTAAAATGTAGGATTTTTTTTTTTTTTTTTTTTTTAAGAAGGAAAGGAAGAAGCAGCTTTTTTAAAAAATTTGTTGGTTTGGGTTGCCTCTTGCCACCCCACCCCCATACTGGGTCATGAACCCAGTTCTTGGACTGTATATGGTCTGCGCTCCAGCTACTGGCTTAGCACCTGCGTCACCAGGGCACACCTAGGATTTTAATATAACCGTAATTTGTTTCTGTTTAACAGAACAACTAATGCGTCAAACTTTTTCACCATTTGGACAAATAATGGAAATTCGAGTCTTTCCAGATAAAGGATATTCATTTGTTCGGTATGTGTGATATTTTTGTTTTGTTTTTTTTCTTTTTATTTGGTTGTTCATTTTAGTTGTTCCCTGTAACCTCGGGCTATAAACCCATGTCCTTAGGCTGTATGTGAATTGTACCCTAGGCACAGCACAAGTTTAACACGTGAGCCACCAGGATGCACGAGGGATACTTTTTAAGAACAAGTTTTGTTCTCTCAGATCATTTTTGAACAATTAATAGTTTTCTTAAAAATATACCTTGGTTATAATGCACTAGAAATTCCTCGAGCATTTAGCCTATTTGCCATTGCTTTTTTTAAATAGTTCCCACCTTCTGGCAGTAAGGCCAACTAAATAACCTCTCTTACAAGAACTGCATAATCTTTGGGAAAAAAAATAGCAAAGAAAATGGATCATTTTATTGTTTTATATAAACTATTTTACCTCAGACTCAGCTTGATTTTTAGAAATAGGTTTTTTTAAATAAATATTATTTGAATACTTTATATTGATATCCTTAAATATTGTTTTCAAAAGGTTCAATTCCCATGAAAGTGCAGCACATGCAATTGTTTCTGTCAATGGAACTACCATTGAAGGTCATGTTGTAAAATGCTATTGGGGCAAAGAAACTCTTGATATGATAAGTCCTGTACAGCAGGTAAGAGGATTCTTGATTTTGCGGAGTAATTGCTTAGCTTTAATAAGGCTGTTTTTAAATGAAATTGTTGATAATCCTTGTTAATAAGTTTTTAGCTAAAAATGATAGTATATATGGGCTCTTCATACATGTATTATAGTTCCAGAGTGGTGGTTCATGGATTGCAGTGGTGACATGATGTATGTGACCGCCTCAATTGACTCATGCTCCCACAGTGGATTTTAAAATGCTCTCTCCGACAAACCTAACAGGGTATTAAATTTTTCTTTAATACTTGGTAGATTTATTCACATATTATTTGGAGAACTCAGAAGCATGCTTGATCAATTGAAACAAAAATAAATCTGTAAGTATATTTAGGGCCTTGACATTTTCTTCCAGATTTTGCTGCTTTTGTGTTTCCAGGCAGCTTTAGTGGTTCAAACTTGATTCCTCAGAGATTTCTATGAGGAAATTATAAATGGGGGTAAGAAAATCCTAAACTCTATTTATTTGTTTCTTAAGTAGAATGAATATAGGAATAAGTAGTCTTTTTATCTTCCCTATCTAAGGGAAACAGTCATGTGGATAGATAACAAAACATTTAAACATTACTTTGAATATAATATTTATTTTATTAGGCATTACCTACAGCTCTACAAAGAGTATGCCTTTCAGATCATCACATAGAGTTATAGCAGTATAACCTGACTTTTTTTTGTAGCAATCATTTTCTAAACTATTTTTATCCTTTGTTTTAATTGTAATGATAGCCCTATATGTCATGGCTGTTTTTGTGGGATATTAGGACTGCTTATGTACATACAGCTTCAAATAGTATTAAATTATCTACTATAATTTTACTTAATAGCAGAATCAAATTGGATATCCACAAGCTTATGGCCAATGGGGCCAGTGGTATGGAAATGCACAACAAATTGGCCAGTATATGCCTAACGGTTGGCAAGTACCTGCATATGGAATGTATGGCCAGGCATGGAACCAGCAGGGATTTAAGTAAGTATATTTACTCTGTTTCTTTATTATTAGCCTTTGAAAATATCAAGAACATTAAAGAGATTTTAAGTAGTAGGTAATGTGACCCTCTGAAGCATAACTTCAGAGTTGAAAGGTTTAATTTAGGGTGGTTTTTAATTTATAGTTTCAAATGTATCTCTTTTAAAATTTGCCTAGAAATAGGTTGCCTTCAGGATATAACCAGCATTATAAGAATTTTGGGGCATGCTCTGGTAGCTTAGTGATTTAGTCCATGGCCTCCAGTCAGCATAGTCCAGATGTACCCCAAAGATCCAAATTCATGACCTAGGACTGGGGTGAATGACCAAGATTAATAACTAAATAAACTGATAAATAAATGCTGGTTCCAACTTTCTTTCCTGCCTGCCCACTCTCCTTTAGTCCTGCTTATACTTTTTCCTTTTAAAAGAAAAAAATAAATAATTTAGTAATGCTTGATTAATGAATTCACTGAACTAATATTTAAGTAAGAAAGGGTGAGAAAATAAGAACTTAAAGGTGCTTAAAAACTTAAGCTTTTTATGTGACTAATGGTCACTCACTCATTCTTGAATACACACTTTTTTTGATGTTAGTTGTTTTTATTCATAATATACTTTTAAATTTCTGAAAAACAAATTAGAAATTAATACTTTTCAATTTTTATTAAATAATCTGCTTAAACAAAGTTATGAGTTTACATATACTAATAATGTTTTAGTTTCTTTGAGTAATATATATGTTAGCCCTTACCATACCAAATGATCAAGTTTCTTTCAGGTAGTTCAACATATGTCTTCTAATCCAGATGGACACTTTTCTTTTCTGAGATAAGAGTTCAGGGATAAATATTTCCAAGTAAATGGTGTTTTCTTAACTATAATTAAACCAACAAAATTAAACTGCACCTATGAGAATGATTGTGTTAGGAAATAAACCTTTTGCTTTTGATTTCCCTGGCATAGCATTTTTTCCTTATTTATTTGGGCTTAAGAAAAAATACATATTTCCCATGTATATGTTCTTTGTTCTTGGCATTACATTTTATTTTAATCAATGGGTTTCCCTGGCCCTCTGCTTTTTTCACATTCTCTACCAGTCAGACACAGTCTTCTGCACCATGGATGGGACCAAATTATGGAGTACAGCCTCCACCAGGACAGAATGGCAGCATGTTGCCTAATCAGCCTGCAGGGTATCGAGTGGCAGGGTATGAAACCCAGTGAAAAAGGACTTCAGACTCTAAAGCCAGTGGCTTGAGGCTACAGGGGATGTAGTGAAGCCGTTGTTTACTTAAAAGATTTATCAAATCAGTCAGTGCAAATGTCAGATACAATGTATTTATTTAAAAGATTCATTTTTCAATCATGAAATTACTTATCATCCACATTGTTTTAAAAAGAAACAAGATGCTGGATGTCTGCCAGTTTTTGCCTTCATTACCTTTTTTGATAAAGTTTTTCAGATCCTTGTTTCAAATACAAATGCAGGGATTGCTGCCACTTTTTTAAAATTAAGAGGCAGAAAATTGCACAATGTTGAATTTTTTTTCCACTAAAATAGCGTGCAGTTCTAGTTTGCATTCCTGATATCATTTTAAAACATGTAATATAAAGATGTAAAAACAAAAACCAAAACTGTGCAGAGTCTAGAAGTTCTTTGTAATCTTCAGCTTGTGCACAATTCTGTTTTAGGTTTTTTTAAAAAGGCATTGATCGAACTGTACCATCTCAACTGTTTTCCCTTTCGAGTTTTTAAATATAAATTATTAGTTTACATCATTTTTGTATCTACATTTTTTCACAAATGTGTCTTGCCTTATTAAAGTTCTGAAAAATATACTTAAATGAGAAAAAAATGATGTTCACTTAGATTGAAAACTTCTCTCAGATGGATTGATAATTGCATTCATCTTGTGTTTTATATGTGAAGGTGCCTCAAGAATTCCCTGTTGGATTTGTTTTAAAGGATTTTTACCTTCTGTGATAAACTTTGATGTGTACCAGGAAATATAAAAAATGAAACACTTGTTACTAAAGAAAATCTCTGAAATGTGATAAGTTCTTATGAACCCATGTTAATTTTACATGTTGACTTCTACAGGTACATGTATTATTTCATTATGTAAAATGTTTTAGCAGTTTCATATTTTGCACAGTTAGCAAACTTTCTATGTCATTTCCTTCTCAAAGGCATCATGCAGAGCTGACAGGAGATTTATAAGGTTTTAAGTTGTTTGCATGTGAATATCAAATACATACTTTGGTAGTCTTTGAATACAAAGTCATCTGCTCTTGTTTTCCAAGAATTTTGAAACAAGTTGTATGTAAAGGAATATATTAATTTTCTGTTTTCTAGTTAAAACTCAGAGTAAAACGACTTAATTTTAATATGTACAAATGATAGCTGTGAAACTGTAGAATATCCTAATGCAGGCTAGGGGTTTGTGTGAACTCAAATAGCCTGAAGGACCAGCCGGGCAAAGCATTTTTTAAATGTTCAGAGGCCAAAAGATAAAACAAAACCTTAAAATCCTACCTCCTTAAACAGCCTTCAAAGAGGAAAATCCTCAGTGCAATCATTTTGATTCTTTGAGTACCTGTTCCTGGAGTTGCCAACTTTATTACTTTGGGCTGGCTCCGAGCATTAAGAGGTTTGATCTTTGATGGCATTGTTCTAGTTTTGAAATTTTGAGTACATTTCAGAGTCCTTATAAGAATTGTGGGAGATTTTGTTTTCCGTGAAGGTCACAAACTTAGTTCTTCCTTGATTCAAAGGGGAAAGGTCCCCAATGTACATATTGGATGGTTGGTTGTTTTTAAGACCTATAGAGAGCTCCTACATTTTATTTAGAAACAGAAAAGGTCTGTGAAATCTTCGTGTTTCCTGGCCTATATATCTTCCAGAGAGGAGCAAATGACTCTTAATGTCTTAGGTCTCTAAGCCAATACTCTTTTTAAACCAGAGCCCGGGAAAGACGGCTCATACGTTTATAATTCTCTGGCGCTCAATTCTATGCAGTTGTACTGATGTTCATTAAGTCACTGTGTATTTTTAAGTGTTGATATATTAAAAATTGTGTTATGGAAGATGAACAAATATTTTAAATACTTGGAAATTTTATTTCCTTGTTAACTTCTACAGATCAGGGCATGCAACCAAAAGCAGCTTAAATGAAATAATCAAAAACAAAATATCAGGAAGCTAATTTTAGATTCTTCTGGCTTTTGTTTCTATTTTAAGTCCCTCATTTTTATCTTATTCAAAAATATTTTCTTAACACCTATGGATTGCAGGGTAAATTATTTGGGCATAAATAGTTTAAGCAAAAATAAAATTTTTCTTTCATTTTGACTATCTCAAATAATAACACTTTATTAGCCAGTATATTTTCTTATTGCACAAATCTTAAAATGTACATTGACTACTTTTTTTTGAGAAGAAAGTGGTATTAAAGCATGATGAAAAGATTACTACTGAACAAACTCACATTTCAGGAACATTACTAAACTTCAATTTAAATCTTCCTCCTAGTGTTAAATCATTTAAAGATTTTTCAGTCTAAAAATCATACTGGTACTAGTATCAGGTAAAGAAATTAAAGTTTTTAAAATAGTTTCATTCTCTGCAATATGCATTCAGATTTTATTTTAAATTACATCTGGTACTGTAAAGAACCTGAAGTGATTCACACTTAATGGGTCACTAATCCAGTATTCTTTGCCCTGTTTGGATATTAAAGTTCTTTTATGTTTTTTTATAACCTGTGGGATCTTTTTGCAGTGGTTATTGTGTGTGAGATTTTTTTCTTTTGTTTTGGCCTAGCCATATTATTGTATCCATTCAGATATTTGTTCGATTTTTAAAAAATCTGATTCCAGAAACCATGGTTTGCATTGGGTTACTGTTTCAATACCACAAAGTATTGGCATTATGCAGATTTAACTCATTATGAAATGAGGATCTCATTTTCCTTTTTGATATTATCTGTTGAAGATGGGATTCATATTCTAGGTTTATTCCTGTCGTGTTTGTCCTTGTCGTTCATCTTCCTTTTGTACTTGTATTAAGAGTTCTGTTGAATTTGTGAAGGCAGTTGATACGGACTAGGCTGCATATACAAAGAGAGTTAGGTTTACTAAGTGCTATCACGTGCTCTTGAGGTTACAGTTAAATTGGAAGAATGTTTTTATAGGAAATAAAAAGCAAACCTTTTCAATGAAAGAGTGATGATTTCTAAAAACTGATTTTCTTGTAAGGGGTTATTACATTTTTCCAGTCACTACATTTTGGGTGTTGTATTAAGAACTTGAAGAACATACCTCCAAAACAAGTTTTAAGAGCCTTAATAAAAATGTGTGGGAATGTATTTCAAGTAGGATTTTACACTGTAGTTGAGATTATTCTGATACTAAGCCAACTAAAAAAGGAAAATAAACTTCTGACTCAGGGTTACTAGGCTAGGATGAGATGCTATACATAAAATAGAGTTAAGCAGGGTGCGCCCTGGTGGCCTAGTGGTCTAGTACACCTGAGAGCAGTCCCATATACCTCCCAAGGTCCTGGGTTCAAGACCTGGGACCAGGGGAAACAACCAATGTAAAAAACTGAAAAGGGAAAAAAATGTTCTTCCTCCTCCTCTCTCTTCCTGCCTGCTTGCCTACTCACCTTCATTCCTGCCAGTATCTTCCCTTTAAAAAAAAAAGTTACTGCAATAAAATAAATGAAAAAGGTTTGGGTTAATCACAATTTAAATTAATAGATAGATGAAGTCCCCTGCTCCTTACCCCTGTTCAGCTCTAAAATACCAGCAGCCACTTACACTAAATACCACCAGGTAGGATTTAGAGGATCCTTGTAGAAAAGCTAAACTCTTAAGAGAAGACATGCTGACATTTGAGGATCTCCACCAAAAAGCCACTGGCCACTAATCCCTTTATGATGGAGTGCATCTTCCAGTATACCCCTGTATACCAATCCTGAAACAGGTTTAAATAAAGACAGCTGGAGATAACCAGAAGTTAATGAAAGACTATGAAAAGTAAATTTAAACTAAGAGCAACTCTGAAGAATCAGAAAACTTCCAAGAAGTGTAAACTCCTTAGATAATATACCATATTCAACACATTAGAACAGGATACTAGTGAAACAAATTAAAATATGAATACATTTAGTGAGCATATTAAGAGATGGAGATGTTTTGAAAGTGAAAGGAAAAGATAAACGTGGATCAGTTTAGCATGTTTATTATATACACCAAGAAAAAAGGAAGTGAAGAGGATGTATTAGAAAATAAAATTTCCCCAAAGAAATAATGAGTCAAGATTGAAAGAAAGCTATTACTGAATTTGCACAATAAAAAATTAAAAACCCATACTAAAGCTTACCACCATGAAATTTTTGGACACCAGACATGAAGAGGATATTCAATAATTTATTAGAGAACAAAAGGATTAATAATACTCTGGCATACCCTGATGGAGTAGTAGTTGGGTCCACTGCCTCCAGTTGGCACAACTCCAGTACATCCCAAGGACACAGATTCACATCCCAGGACCAGGAGAACAATCAAGATGAACAACTAAATAAAAACAAAATGATTTAATTAAAAAAAAGAACCACCTCAGCAGCAACACTGGAAATTAAGGCTCAACGATCAATAGGGTACTATCTTCAAACATTTGAATGACTTTTATATTTATATCTAAATTGTCCTGGGTGACAATAGAATAAAGGCACTTTTAGACATAGAAATTTTCCAAAAGATTTTCATATTAGTCACTGTCCTCGGCTACTCAGATATCCTTCATCAAAACAACTAAGTCAAGAAAAAATGCAATATAGTGTCTAGAAGTGAGGTCCAACATAAGAGAAAGAAGTTCCAGAACGACAGCTATGAAGCAGCTTGGCAGTCAGGTCAGATTGATGGTCAGAGGGCTACGTAGGTAATTGTATAGTGGAGTATTTTACAGAACTAAGGAGGCAGCGTGAAGATTTAAATGATGGAAGAAAATCTACATTTACTTTGTTCCATTTCTGAAATAGTTTTGTCTTTTTCTGTTTTCTAATTTCTGGTTTGCTTCAGGGATAGCTCTTCCCTGAATTCTTACATTCTTTAATTTATTCACTTCATTTTTAAAAATTGATGTTAAACATTGATATATTATTTTCAACTGCTTCGTAGGAACATTTGTGAATTTTCTTCAGGGAAAGTAGGTAAGTTTTGCTAGTCTCATTTTTTAAATTAAGAGTATCTTTGTATAAATGCTTCTTTCTGTTCATATTTGAAACTTAGATTGTTCTAGACCAAGTACAAAAAGGAGGATGAAGGGGAAGGACCCTGTACAGGTTCCTCACCTTCTGTGGCTACAATGAATTGATTCCTCAAAACATAGAGCCATGTGTCCTCTTTTAGAGATGTGACCTTGTTCAGGAGGGCTTCTGTGCCCACTCTTGAGCTTCCTTTCTTCCTTATTACATTAAGGCACCTAAGTCCTGCCAGTAAAGAAGATCCCCAACTTGCTTTCTGAAAGACATTTCTGGTTCCCCTAGGCAGTACCTGCACCTACCTTCCCTGCTCCTCCCAGCACTCACTTGTTTAGTCCTCACTGCAGGCTCCACTCACAGCAGGTGCCACTCACAGCTGGGCTCCTCTCAGTGCATATTTATATTTGCTGCAGAGCTCGAGATCTGCCACACCCCCCCTTCTCGCTCCTATTCTTCCCCCACTGCACTCTGTTGGTCTTCCATCGCGTAGCACACTTCCACTCAGTGAGGAATGTGTGTTCTCTGCCTCCCTACTTTCACTTAAGATACTGTTGGGGCGGGGGATGTCATGGTCACAATGTTTTTCCATGTCGCTCTGTGTGTTTTCCAGAAGTGTGAGAAGATCCAGAACAAGACTATTAACATGTTTCTACCAGAATTGGAAGCCCCTAGGAACCTTTTACACATCTAAATCTGATCATTGTACTACTCTGCTTGAAACTCTTTGCTTCACACTGCACTTAGGATATAATGTAAAATTTTTAATATGGCCTTCAGTGCCTTCTGACATACAATCTTTACTTATCCAACTTCACAGCAATCCATTCTTCACTATCCAATAGGCCCTTTCAGTTTCTTAAATGACTCAACATCCAGTCAGGAGACAGACCGACACTAACATCTGAGCGGCTGTTAAGTAGTAAAAGCAGCTACTGCTAAACGTCATCCAAAGCCTCAGAGGACTCCAGAAGTCGCAGGTGCAAAAAGAGCAGTTATATGAATCAACATTTGTGGATGTAGAGGGGATTATACTAAGTGAAGTAAGTCAAAAGAAGAAAGATCCATATCAAATTATCTCACTGATGATGTAAACTGACACAACAAACGAATGTGAATTGACAACAAATGAGCAGGTGAAACAAAACCAAGTCTTGGACACTTGCAATGGAACTGAGGTTACCAACAGGGAACAGGATGGGGTGCAGGGAAGAGCAGCCGTGGCAGAGCCCACTGGACAACAATGAAGAACACTGGGTGATTTGGTGGAGGGTGAGGTGTGTTTGTATATATCTAAGGAATGGGGAAATTGCACATATGGGGAATCTACCCATGACTTTAAATTTGTAAAAGTCACTGCAATAAAATACAAAAACAAAAAACAGTGGATGATGAATGAACTAAGGATTTAGGAGATCCTGATATAGTCTGACCTTTCAAAGAGGGTTTGATCATAGGAACATGCTGGCAAAAGTGGCCAGAACTAGTCCATAGAAGCAATTTACCAATTCCAAAGAGAATGTGTAGGCAAAAGTTGACCTACAGAAATTATTCACCAGATGAGGAGACAGCTGGAGTTACCAAATAGCACAATCTCAAATACTGTGGGGAACATACTTAATATTGAACATTACTTAACATAAACTAAAATGTAACTGGCATATCCTGTTTTTAATCTGTCAGTCCTCAAGGCAGTTGCAGGTGAGTAGAGTCAAAGCTGCCTTAGAAGCAGCTATAGCTCCCCTTCAGGGAGAGGTAGCCTGAAGGTGAAGTTGGGGCAGGTCCTGACCACTGCAAAAAGAAGACTACTGGGTCCTCTGCTGTTCCCAGTGGCTTCACCCTGAATAAAAGCAGAGAACCAGAACCCAGGGAACTGCCTATCTGCCATCTCAATTGTACTGTTCTCCTGGTGCCCTCTACTGATAAAATCTAACACTGAGCCAACTTGCAAAGGAGAAATGTTTCACAAGGAATTGTGCATTCACAAGGAATTGTGGATTGGGCACTGAGATTCCCATTGCAGGACCTTGCCACCTGAACACCTGCCTGTTCTTCGTTAAATGTTACTTCCTTTAACAGGCCCTCCTTTCTTTACTCATCAATCTTAAACCAGTCATCTCTCAAGCCATCTTTATGCTTTTCCTTTATAGCATTTATCATAATTTTATATAGTTATATCTTTAATATCTATGTTTTCCATTAAACCGAATGCTGGTGACATCATATATATATATATATATATATACAGTATCATAGATATAGGTGCTTAATAAATATTGAATTAGTCAGTGAAATAATTAAATTAGTATTCAAATAATCTGGTTTTGACCAAATGGCTTTCTACCTTATGCCAATAGTACAACTATAGTACTGAGTGTAATGTAACCAAAACTAAAACTAAAGGACCCCATCAAGGCCCATTCCTTATACCATGCCAAGTAATCCTAAAGGCCCTATGGAGCCATTGATGTTATTTGTGCTTAGTCAAGATGTCTTCAGGATCCTGGCTTCAGCAATTAGATGTTGGGACTAGTTACTGGGGTAGGTAAAGAAAGAGGAACAATTTGTAATGGTGAGTAAAGATAGAACCTAATTAGAGGGCAGAATATGAGAGCTACTGAGTTCCATCTTTCAAAATGTGGAGCTAAGATGAATATTCAGGTAGAAATATCCAGTAGGTAACAATACAGACTTTAGAAAGGAGGCCCAGTACACCCTGGTGAAGTAGAGGTTGGGCACAGTCCACATAGACTCCAAGGTTCCCAGTTCTAGTCCCAGGGCCGGTAAGAACTAAGATGAACAGTTAAAGTGCTTCTTCCTCCTCTCTCTGCCTGTCTCCCTGCCTCTGCTCACCTTCATTCCTGCCTATACCTTTCCTTTCTTTGGAAAAAAAAAAAAGGAGACCCAGGCTGGAATAGAGTGGTGGAGCAGCAGTCAGGTCAGTCACCTCCAAAGGAGCACAGGCCATTTACTCCTGGGTCTAGGCTGACACAACCAGTGTGACTGACTAAATAAAAATAGTTACTTCCTTCTCCCTTGCCTGCCTGCCTGCCTGCCTGCCTGCCTGCACCTTTCTTTAAAAAAAAAAAAGGAAAAATACAAGCAGTCATGAAAAAAAAATCCACTGGACTTAACAATAAAGTATTGGTGGCTTTAGAGTGACTTTCAGTGCCATGAAGCAGAATATGGACTACACTGAGTTCAGGATTGGGGAGAACAGCACAGCTCACACTGACTTCCAGGTTTATTAAGCTGGAGAGGCAAGGAAGAAAAGAGGTGCTTAAGAGAGTGGGGAGTGAGAGAAACAACCAAGAAGAACAAGTAAATAAAATACATAAATGCTTTTTTCTCCTCTAGGGAGAAAAAAAGGTGCCTGCACCTTTTCTTAAGATAAAAATGAAAAAAAAAAAATTTTAAGTGGGGAATAGGCTATATACTGTATGATTCCAACTACAACAATCTAGAAAAGGCAAAACTGGATCAGTGATTGCTGGGGGTTAGAGGGGAAGAAAGGGTGAGTAGACAGCACAGGAGTTTTAGGCAGTGAGACAACTATGATACTAATCATGGATACATATTATGTATTTATGACAATCTACTGTAAAACAGTAAGAGTGAACGATAATGTTAACTGCAGATATTAGGTGATAATGATGTATCACTGTCAGTTCACTGATTGTAACAAATGTATCACTGCAGTGCTGACGTCAACAGCGGAAAGGTGTGTGGGAACTGGAAGTATATGTGCACTGTCTGTGTACTTCCCACTCAATTTTGATGACCGAAAACTGCTCTTAAAAATAAAGTATATTAGTGCAAATGAGAATACCAAGCACAATGAGCTAATATTTGAAAACTTAACAACTTTCTAGGGGGAAAAAATTAAACTTTCTCAAGAAAAAAGAAAAGGCCATTAAAAAGTGCAGAGAAGTAGCCAAATTAATAGCAAGTCACTTTTCTAGTGTTTTCCTTTCCTTGTTTAGTAATTATATACTATTATAATATGTCTTGATAACAGGAGGGCTCACTGAGGTAATAGCTTGACTGGCATCTGACAAAAACCCATTGCAAAGCTAAAACAATGACATTTCAGAGAACAGGGAAAGAAGACTGTCATACAATAATTGAGAATATTATGCAATTCTGAAAATTCTATGAGAAGAGAGCTCAGAAAGAACCTCTTTGGTTGCAATTCTTCATTGACCCTTTCTAGATGGAATGCAAAAAACCTGAGTGACTTGAAAAAAATAAACCTCTTAGAATGGGGTAGTTTGGTAGCTGTCTTCCTGATTAGAAGCTGTAACATTCAGTTGAAACCTCATAGGTCTCTTAGGACCCATTAGGGCAATTCTATTGAAAAAAGGTAAACATAGTGCTCCCTGGTGTAGTAGTGGTTAGGTCAGTCATCTTTGAAGAAGTACAGGCCACATACCCATGGGTTCAAGTCCCAGAGGTGGGGGAGGGTGGAAACAATCAGTGTGAACAACTAAAATAAAAATAAAATGTTTCTTCCTCCTCTCTTCCTGCCTACCTACTCACCTTCATTCCTGCCTGCGCCTATCCTTTAAAAAAAGCGGGGTTGGGAGGAGACACTTTCTACAACAGGGTTTCTCTTTGACACTGTTTAGAGCCAGATAATTCTTTGTTGTGAGGGCTGTCCTATGCATTGTTGAATCTTTAATAACATTATGACTTCTACTCACTAGATGCCATTAGCAGGACACTCGCAGTTGAGAACAACTTTAGATAATCACAGTACAATCATAAACACAACTAGGCACTAAAACTCCACAGTATAGTTATAGGGTGATCACTCAGATGATCCTGGTGACAATTTTAAAAATTTCTTACATAAATGGAAAGACAAAATTGGAAAATTCTCCTGGAAAAGTGTGTCTTCTCTCCACCTCCAGTTTAAGAAACAGTATAGTAAAACCTTAACCCTGAAAAGCACGTCTCTTAAGAAGACAATGGTTCTCAGACAAGCTGCCCATAGGGCCATCACTTAAAGCAGCGGGACCAAGGCTAAAGGTACAAGAACTCTATTCCGGAGTTTTCCAACAAATACAGGCCTCATTCAGGAGCTAGCTCCAATCACGAAGCAAAGAATGTTTAGATGTATTCTGTGCAATTCCAAGAACCAAAACTAAGATACACAGGAAGCCAATTTCAACTCATGAAGGAAAACGTTCGAGGAATATGTCATAGTGTAGTGGAACGAGAAAAAGATAACGATATAAACACACGTGACACAAACTGAACAAATATTCGCTGGTGGACAAGATCTCCCTCGACAAAACGCTAAATCACAGCCATCTGCTCATGTAGAAAATCCAAGGCAATTTTTGCATGTTATCAAAGAGACTCAGAACTGTCTCAGGCCTGAGGTAATCACAACCAGTCCTAGAGTTGTGTCAAAGCATTCTGTACCAGTAGAGTTGGCCAGAAGCACTCTGGCCCCAGCGAACATCCTGAGCATTACAGCCTCCAGGTAAGCAGATTCCAAGGGATTCCATCGCAATTCTCAGTAGCCTCCTGCAGGGGAAAACTACCACTCCCATCAGACAACGCGAGCTGAAGTAGGCGGACACTCGCCGCGCGTGGGCAGCCCTGACCAATAAACTTTGTTGTTACAGCGAACAGTTTGGCCGTGTTTGTAAAAGGCCGCGGCAGGCGAAGAGAGCAGAGGTAAGGGCGGTCATCAGCTTGGGGCCCTAGGGCCGCGGTGGGGAGGGCGCAAGGCAGGTAAGGGAGCTGTGTGGACTGGAGGCGGGGGCGAAAGTGGGACGTGGGTATGGCGCTGGGAATTTCGGCGGAGAGTGAGTCCAAGGAGCAGGGGTGCCAGCCAGGTGATCCTTCTGCTCGGGCCTACTTACGACCGGAAGTGAGCGGTCGCGCGGGGAGGCTGCCGGGAAGCAGGTCCGCGGCGTCGCGTCGGGGGCGGGCGGGGTCCCGGAAACCCGATGGTGGGTGCGCGCCCCGGGCCCACACCACAGAGGAGTGGGCACAGTACCCGCGCCGTCTTTCTCTGTTCTTTGGAGGCAGCACGGAGCTAATGGAAGCAACCTGGGCAAGACTCTGGAGACCTGACTTCTAGACCTGAGTCTTGCTCTCTCGTTTGTGTTTGACAAGGAATCCAGCCGATTCCAAACACATTAGCTAGCTGGTGGATGTGATACATTTCAGTACTTTTTTCAAAGTTAGTACTTGGAGCTAGTTTCTTCATCTCTAAGATGGATAAAAGAGTACCTGCATCACAGGATCGTGGCGAGCAGTGTGTCAGTACATGCGTGGGAATGGCTTGACGTAACGTGCGTTCGGTAAACACTAGCAAATTTTCTTTTATTCATGGTGATAACTCTTTCTCTCTAATTACTGTGCAAAGCAAGCATTAAACAGCATCTACTACACTGTATAACTCTGTAGTCAGTACCTGGATGAAAACTGCCACTTCCAGGGAGTGGTCACGCCGTTAACTCTTTCTGCGCCAATCTCCTTACACTTGGCCGGGGAGGCTGCTTTGTAAACCCGACAGGAAATCTTTTTATAAGCAGGAATCAAGTACAGGTTTTTTTTTTTTTACAAGTCGTGTTACCTGTTTGTTTATGTTTTCAATATAAGATAGTATCAGTAAAAAGTGATACTATTACATGTTTAAAATTCAGATAGTACAAAACAGTGAAATAAAAGTATCCCTCACTTTCCTATATCACAAGTCAGTTCTGACTATATATTCATTTATATTTTTAGATTTAACATATGGTGTATTATAATTAATGCATATTATAATATATTTATTATAATTGATGTATAATATATGAAAACTAAGAGAATCATAAAGGAGGTAGTATACCTTAAAAAAAAGTGCAGGCAGGAATGAAGATGAGCAAAGGCACAGAGCGGGAATAGAGAGGAGGAGGAAGCATTTTTTTTATTTTGTTTTATTTATCTTGGTTGTTCTCCCCAGCCCCCGCACTTGAATGGGGGACCTTGGGATATATGTAGACTGCCCAGTGAACTAAACCGATAGACCACCAGGGCAGGCCCATCATATGGTAATTCTCTTTAACATTTTGAGGAACCATCGATTTTCCAAAATGACAGTACTGTTTTGCAATACCAGTGTTTGAAGGGTCTAATTTTTCTTTATCTATACCAGCACATTATAATTCACCCTTTTTAGTGGTTTTAGTGACTGCACTTTTGATTTGCATTTCCCTAATATGATCTTGAACATCTTTTCATGTGTTTATTGATTATCTGTCTATCTTCTTTGGGAAAAAATCTCTTCTAAATTTTTGGCCAGTTTTTAATTGAATTGTCTTTCAATTACTGAGTTGTCAGAGTTCTTTATTCTAACTACAAGTCTTGTATATATAATTGCAAATATTTTATCCCATTCATTGGGTTGTCTTTAACTTTCTTCTTTCCTTTTCTTACTTTCTTTTTTTTTTGATGAAAGCAGACAGGCAAGAATGAAGACAGGCAGGCCAGCAGGAAGAGAGAGAGGAGGAAGAATAATTTCATTTATTTAGTTGTTCTCCCCCAACACCCACCCAGCCCCAGGCCACAAACCTAGGTCCTTGGGCTGTTTGTGGACTGTGCTCCAGGCACAGGCTAAACACTTGCTCCACCAGGATGCTCCAGTCTTTCATTTTCTTGATGGTAACGTCTGAAGCAAAGTGTTTTTAATTTTGATGACATCTAATTTGTCTATTTTCTCTTTATTCATGTATGTTTTTGGTGTCTTATCTAAGAAATCATTGCCTAACCCAAGGTCATGAAAATTTATTCCAATGTTGTTTTCTAAGAATTTTGTAGTTTTAACTTTTACTTTTCTGTCTCTTTGAGTTAATTTTTGTATACAGTGCGAGATAGAGGTCCAACATCACTTTTTGCAGGTGAGATATCCAGTTGTCCCAGCATCATTTGTTGAACATCTTTGCATTCTTTTTGAAATAATCTTTTCCCTTTTTATTCTCCTCGCCCCTCTACCGTCACCCCCACTCACTTTGAATTATTGAATTAGCACTGCACCCTGGAGTAGTGGTTAGGGTTACTGCCTCTGACAAAGTCCAGTCCATATACATCCCAAAGACCCAGGTTCATTTCCCAGGGTGGTGGGGGAGCTAGGTGACAATCAAGATGAACAACTAATTAAAAATAAAATGAAGTGTTTCTTCCTGCCTGCTTGTCTACTTGCCTTCATTCCTGCCTATATGCTTCCTTTAAAAAAAAAGTCAGCTGGTGAGTAAATAAAATGATTTACCTACACAATGGACTCATTCAGCAATGTAAAAGAATGAAATACTGATACATGCTACAGTGTGATTGCACCTTGAAAATATAATATTGAGTGAAAGAAGCCAAACACAAAAGGTATTGTATGATTACATCTACATGAAGTGTGCAGAAAAAAATAATATTATAGAGACAGAAAGCAAATTAATGATTGCTTGGGGGTAGGACGTGATTGACTGCAGACTGCAAAAGGGATTTTTTATAATGATGGAAGTGTAAAACTAGACTGTAGTGATGGACGTATAATTTGATAAATGTAATATTATTTAATTGTACACTAAAATAGGTGACTATGTATGTAAAATATACTTTGGCATGCCTGGTGGCTCAAGTGTTAAGTCTCCAACTACAGCATAGTTCACATAAAACCCAAGGACCCAGGTTCTTGGGGAACAATAATAAAATAAAGAACAACTAAATAAATAAAGCATCTTCCTCTTCTCTTCTTCGCTGTCTGCCTGCTTACTTTCTAAAAAAATAAAATATACCTTAATAAAGCTGTTTAAAAATATATACTGATTTATCCAGAAAAAAATAGTTATATTCCTCACTTCAAATGTGGAAGTATATATGTAAAATAAATTCTTAGTGGAATTTCTAAGTTAGAAGGGGTATACAGAGAAGACATCAAGCAAACCCAAGTTGAGGGACATTCTATAAAATACCTGACTCTTTTAAGTTGTCAGAATTCTGAAAAACAAGGAAACACAGAATCACAAATCTGAGAAAACTAAGGTGACATAACAACTGAATGCAATGTGGTATCCTGGATTGGATCCTAAGCAGAAAAAAGAGGCAAAGTCTAGTTTCATTAATAGTGTACCAACATTGGTTTCTTATTTTTAACAAACGTCTCATGGTAATATATGATAACATTTGGGGAAACTGGATGAAAGGTATCTGTATTGTACCTTTGCAACTTTTCTGAAAATTAAAATTACTCTGAAAATAAATATTTATTAAAAGAGGACATTAATGGGAAAACTGGTGAAATCCAAATAGTCTCTAGTAGAGTTATTAGTATTATACCAATATTGCAACCTTAGTTATATAAGATGTTAACATTTGGAAGAGTGGTAAAGGGTATACAGGAAGTCTCTGTACTATCTTCGTACCTTTAAATGTGAATGTATTCCCAAATTAAAAGCTTTTTGTTTCCAAAGGTACAGGCAGGAATAAAGCCAAATAGGCCATAAGGCAGGCAGGGAGATTGAGGTGGAAGAAGCATTTTTTGGTTTGTTTTCCAAAGTTAAAATTTTAATCTCAAAGGATTTCATCAAGAAAGTAAAAATGTAACCCACAGAATGCAAAAAAAACAAAAAAATTGCCAATTATATCTAAGTTTATACTATCCAATATATAAAGAAACCCTAACATTCACCAGTAGAAAGAAATAACCCAATAGAAGTAAATAAAGTATCTGAACACACATGGAAGAAGTGTTTTTATTTTATTGTTCACACTGGTTGCTCACCACCCCCTGCCCCAACTCAGGAGTAAATGGCCTGTGCTCCTTCAGAGATGATTGACTCAACAACTACTCCGCCATGGCACGCCACAGATTCTTTGTTAATGCACAGAAGTTTTTCCCCCATTTAAGTAGTAGTATGTTAAATCAACATCCTCAACATAATTTTAATTGATTAATCTTTCTTTAAGCTCTTTTATATATAATCATAAATGTTTTCAATCTTGCAAATGAAAAACAACCTGAAACTCTGTGACTTGGCTGTAGAGATAATTGATGGTAAAGGACAAATTAAATATTCTTCTTGACTTTGAAACAACATTCTTCTAAGGACCCACATTTGGTTAAATGAGAATAGCTGTAAAGAATTTCATTGACCTGGGTGGAAAAATGCTTTGTAAATAGACTAATGTGTTTAGATCAGTGAGGTTGGTTTGTTTCCCAATTCTAAATAGTTGTATTTAAGACATTGCATTTTCCACTTAAAATACAATGCTTATAAAATGCAGTGTTATTTCCTTTCCCTGCGCATATGTTTCATGTTCAGATATGCCCATTATGTCATGCCTGATAGAGCAGCAGTTGGGTCAACCCCACTAAAGGACACAGGCTACATACTCCTGGGTTTGAGTCCCAGGTACAGGGGGAAAGCAACCAATGTGAAAACTAAATAAAAATCAATAAAATGCTTCCTCCTGTACTCCTGCCTGTCTGCCTATTTGCTTTTATACCTGCCTTTAAAAAAAAAAAAGAAAAAGACTGCCCATTACTATAGCAGCTTAATTTTTACTGCTGTGAATTTTGCTATGAATTTGGGTCCTACAGGTTTTGTGAAACAATGCTGAATCTGTGCTCAGTTTGGTTAAATCAGTCTCTTTGATGGTAGACCCAGAGGAGGTATCACCAGGAAAAGCTCCCCACCAGAGAAGCCCCCAGGCATTCTGTCTTGCATGCCTCCTGCACTCTGGCACAGCTTGGTAATGATAGGGTTGCAGACTATTTCCAGCAATTTCTGCTGTTCAGATTCTTCCTTCTTTGCAGTCTGGTTCTTATCAAGCCAGTTTATAATTTCATTAACTTGCCATGAATCTTACTTGTCCTCAGCAGCAGCAGTTGCTTTCATAGTGAACGTATAGGGGTCAAGGGAATTCTTGAAAGATGCTTTGTCCTGCTACTTCTTTTTTTCAGCCTTGTACTTCTCAGCTTTCTGGACTATATACTAATGTCCTTGCTGAAATAACCCTTGTCATTGGTGATGGTAATCTTGTCTCTTGTGCTCTTATCCACAGCAGAAGCATTGAGATTGTCATTGGCATCAACATCAAAAGTGACTTCAATCTGGGGAGCACCCCAAGATGTAGGAAGAGGTATGCCTGTGAGTTTAAACTTGTCCAGCAAGTCTTTATCCTTGGTCATGAGCAGCTCACCTTCACAAACCTGAATGAGCACGTCAGGCTGTTTCAGAGTAGATAGTGAGGGTGTGTGTACTGCGGTTGATGAGGACAGCATGACTCCCCCTGCAGTTTCACTTCCACAGGAAAGAGGAGTTAACATCCAAGAACAGCAAGTCTTGAATATTTTTGGACTTTTCTCTTGATAGGATGGCTTCCTGGACAACTGTACCATAACCTGCTACCTCATTATTAGTCAGCTCTTTGTTGAAGAAATCCTGCAGAAGTTTCTGGATCTTGGTATATTGGTAGAACCACCTAGATCAGCGTTTTTCAGTTGGAGTGATTTTCCCCCTGAAGGACATTTAGCACTATCTGGAGGTGGTGGTGGTGGTTTTTAACAATGGAAGTGAGGTAGACAGCTCCAGTAGCCTGGTAGACACCAGAATGACTACTGAACGTCCTGTAATGCACAGGACAGCCTCCTCCAAAGCCCTGAATGTCAGTAGTGCCAAGGTGGAGAAATTCTGCTGTGTATCATATTTCACAAAGCTTTATTCATTCTGGATGCTCCGCAAATATTATAGTCTGGAGGATTCATAGCACCAAGGAAAATGGGGACATTCCTAAACTTTATTTGTAATTTCCAATTTGTTACTCAATGGACTGTAGAAGATGTGGGGTGGGGGATTATTTTATCAACACCATCTCTTGGGTTCAAAAGAGTGCTAACAGCCTATTTCAAAATCACAAGCATATTACCTTTAAAAAGCTGTTTAAAGTATTGAACTGGCATGCCCTGGTGATTCAGGGGTTAAGCCCATGCCTGGGGCTTATGAACAACTAAATAAATAAAAATGTTGCTTTCTCCTCTCTCCTCCTTCTTGCCTGATGCTTGTCTGTCTTCATTCCTACCTTCCTCTCTTTTAAAAAAAAAATTAACTTAGTTAATATGCATGATACCTGCAACTTATTTTGGAATATATAAAAATACAAGAGGAATTGATTGATGGAGAAAGTGGTGGATGAATAGATATATAATAAGCAAATATAATATTAACTGCAGAATCTAGTGGGTGGGTATATGGAAATTCACTGTATAATTCTATTTTTAATTTGAAATGAAAAGTAGGATATAAATATATATTCATATGTATGTATATATGCATATAAAGAGAGAGGTAGAGGAAGGGAGACAGACAGACACTGACTTTCATCAGTCCATTCAGGCAGCTTTCAGAGTACCATATACTGGGTGACTTAAAAACAGCAAAAGTTCACTTCTCACAATTTGGAAGGTTCAAGATCATGGCTCCAGTGGATTCCATGTCTGGCGAGGGTTCACTCAGGCTCTATTCCCGGGGCAGCAGAAACAGGCTGAGGTAATGTGTTGATGTCAAGGGCAGTTGTCCTAGGAGAAGTGGTTTTGTCTCTTGGCTGTTGAACTGTGGAGTAAACTGTGGAGGAGTCACTGTTTTTCATAGGTGTTGAGAATTCCCCTTTCCTGTTGGGATGAGTGGTCTGAGCAGACACAGTGGACATTGGAGAGACTGACATGCACTCGATGTTCCTCATGGTCTCTGCTGTGAACACAGGAAAGAGGTTGAGCCACAGGACTCTGGGCTGCTCACTCTGGGCCTACTGACCCCCAGACTTCCTGAGTTCCCATCCAAAGGAAGGAACAGAGGGAAAGGAGAGAGAGAGAGAGAGAGAGAGAGAGAGAGAGAGAGAGAGAGAGAGGGAGGGAGGGAGGGAGGGAGGGGGAGAGAGGGAGAGAGAGAGAGAGAGGAGGAAGGGAGGAGACAGAACTTTTTTTTTAATATATGAAATTTTTTATAATATGGGGGGCAATGAAAAGCAGAGATTCACACTCTGCTGAGCAGACAATGGGTTAGTGGAAACTGCAATGCTGATTTTGCTGTATTGATCTCAAACAAATTGCTTGAGTTATTTTCATCTGAGGAACAGTTGTTATTTGGTTCAAATGAGATACTAATAGTATAAAGTTCAAATGAAATAATGAATGGAATACACTTGAAAAGCATAAATCACTCTAAAGATGTATTACTATTAGGAAAGAATTGATCATGGCTCTAGGTATTCTTGACAACTTCCTATACAAGGACATTTATACTGTTTAAGCTCCTAGCAATTGGAAGGACAAAACAATTAACTATTTCCATAACAATGCCTGTCGAAGACTGCTCAAAAATTTGTGAGAAATTTAGATTCCTTTTCTGATTTCTAATCCTTTCTATAACTTTCTTTTTTTTCTCTTATTTTACTTGTAGACTGCCAAGATCTCTGTTTCTGTCAGTGGGAATCTTCTTTGACTGTGGAACACTGGACAGGAGCTTTGCCATTGGTTGACCAAGAAAGAGGAAGCAGAATGTCTGCATTATTACACCACAAAGTTCAAACTTCAGAAGACATTGGGTTAAACAGTATTATTAACTCTGCAAATGGTTATGTTTTCGCCTACCCTCTATGATCATCACAAACTAAAAAATACCTTTTGGGTTTTAGGAATTCAGGTTACCCTGTTTTCTGGATGCTCTGGCAACTGATACAGGTAGGATTAGATTGGGTTTTGTGGGAAATGGTGGAAGGGAAACAACTCATCTTTCTCATTCTCTGGTCCTCGCTCAAGTCAAATATCTGTGTATTTAAAGATTGAGTTAGCTCATCTAGGTTGTTGTATAGAACAGAATTGAACCTAGAAAAATGTTTCTGTTGTTACATTAAGATTTTTTTTAATATAAGGACATATGAAAGGCAATTTTTTTTATTTTGTGGGTTTAAATTGTACTGTTTGAGGGTACAGCTAAAAATGGTAGAAAGCTTCTTCACATTTCACTTTCTGTAGATGGAATACCATAAATGATTTAACTGTGTGTGTATGTGTGTGTGTGAATGTATACACATACTGATGGGCTTATTTTCTAGGGCCTGTGAAAAAATGGAACCAAACTCTCTGAGGACTAAAGTCCCAGCTTTTTTATCTGATTTGGGGAAGGCCACATTGAGGGGAATCCGAAAGTGTCCCCGATGTGGTACATACAACGGAACCCGGGGACTGAGCTGTAAGAACAAGACATGTGGAACCATATTCCGCTACGGTGCACGGAAGCAGCCTAGTGTTGAAGCTGTTAAAATCATCACAGGTTCCGATCTGCAAGTCTACTCAGTGCGGCAAAGAGACCGGGGTCCTGACTACCGATGCTTTGTGGAGCTAGGTGTTTCAGAGACAACAATCCAGACAGTGGATGGGACAATCATCACTCAGCTGAGCTCTGGACGGTGTTATGTCCCCTCATGCCTGAAAGCAGCTACCCAGGGTGTTGTGGAAAACCAATGCCAGCACATTAAGCTGGCAGTGAACTGCCAGGCAGAGGCCACCCCTCTGACCCTGAAGAGCTCGGTCCTGAACGCAATGCAAGCATCCCCAGAAACCAAGCAAACTATCTGGCAGTTGGCCACAGAACCCACGGGTCCCCTGGTACAGAGGATTACTAAAAACATTTTGGTGGTGAAATGCAAAGCAAGCCAGAAGCATAGTTTGGGGTATTTGCATACATCCTTTGTGCAGAAAATCAGTGCCAAAAGCTTGCCCGAGCGCCGTTTCTTCTGCTCCTGCCAGACTCTGAAATCACACAAGTCGAATGCCCCAGGCGATGAGGCAGCCCAGAGATGTATTCATTTTTTTGCTTGCATCTGTGCCTTTGCCAGTGATGAGACACTGGCTCAGGAGTTTTCAGATTTCCTAAATTTTGATTCCAGCGGTAGGTGGTCTGGTTGACACATTTACTCTATTTTTCTAAAATAGCAATGAAAGAATTCCATTGGTGGCATTTGGAGATTGTCCCAGCAAACTTCAGAAGCAGTTGCTAGATAATTCAAGTGAAAAAATTCCTTTATTCTCAATGAGCACACTTGCATAAAGGTTGATTGGTTGGTTGGTCAGTCAGTCGATTGGTTGAAATGAATAATCAAGAGATTTGGGCATTTTAAATGAGACAAGGAATCTAGCACTTTTACTTTCACTAAGACTTTTATTCTTCTACAGATGCCCTGTACTAATAAAAACACAGAACAAACAAAAAATATCCCTTTATTTTGATTTGTTTTCTTGTTTCTTCTCTTTGAAGATGAAGTTAACTAGTTCTTTGCTCAAAAGAAGACTTTCAAAAGTTTCTACATCGTCTTTCATTTTTGCTGTTAGTATTTTTTTTTTCTTGTGGAAAATTTAATTTTCATTTCTTAATAATCTTTAATTGGCAGCAACACGCAACTTTTTAGTTTTTCATTTCTCTCTAGAGCCTTTTATCATTAATGGTCAATGAAGAATAAATGTTTGGTGCAGGCAGGAACAAAGGTGAGTAGGCAAGCAGGAAGAGAGAGGAGGAAGAAGCACTTTATTCACTTTTAGTTGTTCATCTTGGTGGTTTCCCCCAGCCCAGGGACATGAACCTGGGTCCTTTGTGTATATGTGAACTATGCCCAGCTGGAGGCAGCAGTCCCAACTGCTATTCCACCAGGGTAATGCTTGAAGGAGTTCTTTAAAGGAAGTTCTTTTAAAGCAGGGAGTCACCCCATAATTTGTTTTGGGGATTTAGGTTTGTTTTTTTTTTAACTTTCTTTTTAAATTGTAGTAGCTTATTCTGCACATTAAAATAAACTCATATGTATAGGTTCCCCATATATGCAGTTTCCCCATTCCTCAGATATATGTCAACACACCCTGCCCTCCACCAAATCACCAAGTATTCTTCACCACTGTCCAGTAGTCTGCCGCCATTTGTTTCCCCCACCTCTTCACTATTGGTAACTTCAGTTCTATTGCAAGTGTCCAAAAGTTGGTTTTGTTTCACCATTCCTTTTTTTTTTATATTTACATTCCACCTATGAGTGAGGTCATCTGGTATCTATATTTCTTCTTTTGATTGATTTCACTTAGCATAATTCCCTCTAGATCCATCCATGTTAATTCAAATGGCAGGATTTCATCTTTCTAAGGGCTGTTTAATGTTCCATTCTATATATGTACCACATCTTTATCTAGTCACCTGATGTTGGTCACTTCATTAGTTTCCGTTTCTTAGCTATTGTGAATAGTCTTCAGTAAACATGAGCGGGGGCATAAAACTCTGCAAATTAGTGTTTTTGTATCTTTTGGGTAAATACCCAGAAGTGGGATGGTGGAATCGTATGGGATTTCTATCTAACTTTTGAGGAATCTCCATGCTGTTTTCCATAGGGGTTACACCAGTTTACACGCCCACCAACAGTGCAAAAGTTTTCCCTTTTCTCCACATCTTCACCAGCATTTGTTGTTTTCTGACTTGGATAATAGCCAATCTCTCAGGTGTAAGGTGATATTTCATTGTTTCAATTTGCAGGATTTGGATTTTTATAAATAAATTTTTCTCTGTGTAGGGGCCCATACCTATCGTTGTGTAGTATTATTAATTGAAAAATTATTATGTTTTAGGTCTTAAAGAGATTATTGTGCCCCAGTTAGGTTGTCATTCAGAATCAACAGTATCAGCTTGTGAGTCTACTGCCTCTAAACCAAAGAAGAGGAAAAAGGATGAAGTATCTGGTAAGAATTGATGTGATTGTTTGATGGTGTCTTTAGAGATTGTTTTATTTTATTCTTTTAAAGGGAAGGTGCAGGTAGGAATGAAGGTGAGCAGAGGCAGGAAGGCAGGGAGAGAGGAGGCAGAAGCATTTTATTTTATTTAGTTATTCATCTCGGTTGTTTTTGCCAGCCCCAGCATGTGAACTGCGATCTTTAGGATATATGTGCACTGGGCCTGCCAAAGGCAGCTGCCCAAACCGCCACTCCACCTGAAAGATTGTTTTATCGTGCTTCATGTGTTTTACTTAATCTCAGCAATTATAGAAATAGTTTTTGTTATCTTTTTCCTTGAAAAAAAGTTTTACTAGTGCACCCTGGTAGAGCAGCAGTTAGGTAATAACCTCCAACGGAACAAACTACATAAATTTGAGTTCGAGTCCCAGGAGCCAGAGGAAACAGCCAGTGTGAACAAATAAAAATAAAATTTTAAAAAGATTCTTCTCCTCCTCCTCTTCCTGCCTACCTGCCTACTCACCTTCATTTCTGCCTGTATCTTTCCTTTAAAAAAAGAAAAAGTTTTCACTTCTATTGATGATTATTTGTCAAATTAAGCAAAGAGTTGGTTCTGTTGGCCTATTAGAAGATCCAACCAAACTCTACTTCTATTATTATTTATATTTGGTCATCCTTTAAACATTCAAATTAGTTTTATACCTAATCTGCCTTAAGATAGTATTATGACATTTTCATCCAGAGTGTTTAAAAAAGTTATGCTGGTGGTTAATCATATTTTCCACACAAGTTTAGGAATGAAGTTTGTTACTTTCATTTTCACTGTAGCACCATATATACACACACATATTTATATATTTTTTTAATTCAGATAATACCAGTGTTAGTTAAGGACTCATAAATCAGTGTGAAAATGCTAAAGTGCCCTAGTACTGTCGAAAGACCTAGACTCAAAAAACAAAACAAAATTATTACTTAGTGCACACGTGTGAACCAAACTTCAAGCTTGCTAGTATCAGAGAAATGCAGATATTTTCGAAATGCGAAATTAAAACAAGATACGTTTTACTACCAAATGAGCAAAGTTTTTTTTTTTAATGAAACCACAGGCAAAGGTGCAGCCAGGACCATCGTGGCTACGACTGTGGAAGTTACTATTAGCATCGTGAAAGTTTGCTGCATCCATTAAAACCTTAAAATGTTCCTACCCATAGGAGTATTGCAGGAGGTTGGTCAGGTGGTCGTGCACAGGAGTTTTAGTGCTGAGAAACTGGAGAGAAATGGAGAAACAAAGTGACATGGTAATCTCTATTTGTAACAGGTCATTCTGGCAGCAATATAGAGAAGTTATTATTAAATGTTGACTTTTTGGTCTTTCCAAAAGCAGAAGAAAAAAAAAACTTATCCTCTGACTCAGAACCCTACTTCTAAATAATTTGTTTAAGGTGATAATCCTTGATACAGGCAAAGCATTTGTCCAGAGCTGTTCATTTTATGGTTATTTATAATGCTGAAAATTTAGAAACTGAGATCCAGTCATTGAAGATAGTTAAAAGAATTGTAATAAAAACAACTTGATAGACTATTCGGCAGCATTGACAATGATTATAAAGACTTGGTGGGAAGGGTACACTTTATAGTTCAAGCAGCTGAGGCGGCTGAGGTGTAGGCCATGTAAAGGCCAAGGACCTAGGTTTGTGACCTAAGTCTGAGGTGGGACAGAGGGTAGCGGGGAAAATAGTTGGAAATTTTTATTTTTTAATTAAATTTGATTTTATTGAAGGAACATTCTTCATAACATTATATAAATTTAGGGTGAGCAGCATCATAAATCAACATTTCTATATAATACATTAAGATTAGCACCAATAGTCTCATTCTATCCTTCACCATATAATTGACACCTTTTACCAAATCTGCTTGTTCCCTTGCCCTTTATTGAGAAAATGTTTCGATCACTCAGGTAGCAAGATAAAGTATAGAAGAATGCTCAATTAAACTTGAATTTCAGAAAAATAATATTTAGTTTAAACCTCATACAGTATTTGGAATATACTCCTACTCAAAATTACTTGTTTATTTGAAATTCTAAGATATTTTTGGCTAAATCTGATAATCCCAGTATAATCACACTGATTTCATGCCACAAAAGCAGCAAAACTATTCTCAGAAAACAAGATAGTTCACCTGAAAATAGTGATTATTTGAGAGGTGGGAGTAATGGGTAAATTTACTGATTTCTAAATTTCTAATTCCCTCCCTCCATTGCCAATTTCCTGTAAAGAGCATAAGAAACTTAAAGCATTATCTGTAAAGGCTTTTAGCATTAGCTTTTATAGATAGCATTAGTCTTCTAGACACTGAAGCTAAGCTTAGAAATTATTGAAGACTTTTCTTTCTTTCTTTTTTTTTTTTTTTTTGAGAGGAAAGTTGAGGAACAAGCAGCATTTAAGAAAGGAAGGAAGGAAAAAACATCTTTATTTAGTTGATTTTTCACACTGGCCCAGGGTTATGAACTCTGGTCCTTGGGCTTTACATGGCCCACACATCACTGTCTCAGCCACTTATGCCATGAGGGCATGCCTAGCAAAGACTTTTTATATGTTTTAGACTCTCCAGAAATTAATATTGAATTAATTAATATTCTGCAGACATGTTATTAAACATAATAATGCTTGTGATTTAGGTTCACAGATGAACAGTTCACTGTCACCTCAAGATGCAGTGAGCAGTAATCTAAGGAAAAGTCTGAAAAAATCTGTGGTTACTTCTTCATTAAAAAGGCAGGGTAAGTTGCCCTCCCCTAGAATAGGTTAAAGAGATGGAAAATTATCCTAAAGAAGCCAAAAGTAATGTAATGAAAAGAAATGTATGTTCTTCCCAAGGAATACTAAGACAAACACTAACAGGCATTGAGGCTGAAGTCTGTTCTGACCCACTGGTCTTACTTAAATCATGTTCAGAAACAAAGTATGTCTTTTAAATTCCAATGCAATACAAATTACTGACTCATTTTGGCAGCATGCATTTTGTAGGATACTTTTTCCTCTTATTGTTTTGTACTCACTTGCAGTTGGTGTAGAGATTCAAAATTGAAGGTGATTTTTTTTTTTTAATTATACAGTGATGTTTATTGAGGAAAACAAAGTCAAAGAAGTTTAAAAACATATCTAACAGCAATAGCATGGCTATTATTCTGAATTTGAGACAAAATGTTGTAATTTGAGGGGAAAATTACATAACTTTTCTAGTCAGAATCATTAAGCTGTATATTAGGTGGGTCAATATTTTCTTTTTAAAATTTTATTTAGGTTTTCATCTTGATTGCCCTGGGTCTTGAACTGGGGACCTTGAGATGTATATGGATTGTCCCACAATGGACTAAACCACTAAGCCGCCAGGGCACACAGATTTTCTTAACTCCTAATATGGCTGGGTCATTAAAAAAAGTAGACGTCATCTCTGCCCTCATACTCTGGCTCTGAAGATAAGACTAAGACATAAATAGCAAATAATATAAGACAAAATTCTTAACTGATTAAGAAATTATACATTCTAAGAATAAATGTTTTTGGAAGATCAGGAAGTAAACAGTATTGACAGTATCAGAAAATTTTAAACAAGCTTTTATCATTTCCTTTGGTGCAAAGAAAAAAGAAAATTTAATCCAGATTATTTCTAAATAAATTGATCTATGAAAACTTTAATTTCAAGTAAATAATAGTATGGAATTATTATTTTTATAAAAGGAAGGATATGTTTCAAGCCTGTGAACATATTGCAGGAGAAGAAAGAGAATAGAATGGTATGTCTCTGAACAGGACCAGCTTATACATCTCTAAAGCAGTCATTATGAGCTTGTTCTCTTTTTTTGTTTTAAGGAAGGGTCCAGACAGGAATGAAGGTGAGTAGGCAAACTGGCAGGAAGAGAGGAGGAGGAAGCACTTACTTATTTGTTTTATTAAGTTGTTCATCCTGGTTCTTCCCGCCTGCCCCAGGCCTCAAACTTTGGTCCTTGGGATGTGTCTGGACTATGTTTAGTAGCCTTCTCTGCTAACCCGTCAAGGTGCGCCTGCAAGCTCATTTGTAGTTCATTACAGAGAGGCTGTACACTTTCTGTGTTAATCATCCTAAACCTGTCAGTCTCTCATCCCTTTTAAAGGAAAGGTGCAGGTAGGAATGAAGGTGAAGTAGGCAGGCAGGCAGAAAGAGAGAAGAGGAAGAAGCACTTCGTTTATTTTTATTTAGTTGGACATCTTTGTTGCTCTCCCAGGTCTGGGATAGGACTCTGGGTCCTGAGGATATATGTGGACTGCACTTTGGAGGCAGTCGACCAAACCAAGGCATGCCTATTTAATTTTTTAAGCGGATTCTTAAAAACAATCCAGAATCTTCCATTTTACTTAGATTCTAATTTCTTTGAATTTCAGCTTCTTTTATTTTCTGTACAAACTTCTTAGCTTTTTCAGACTTTATTCTGTAAGAAAAGATAAAATTACTGAAGAACTTTTTGTTTTGTTTTTGTTTTTCTTAGCCTGTGGTCAACTGTTAGATGAGGCACAAGTTACCTTATCCTTCCAAGACTGGCTGGCAAGTGTCACAGAGCGCATCCATCAAACCATGCACTATCAGTTTGATGGTAAGTATTGGTCACCCAACTGGGCTATGACTGAAAGTATTGAGATTATAGTTTACTCTGTTTTGATAGGGAACGTAATCAGGCTTTATTCCAGAGTACATTGGGCCACAAAAAAAAGTAAAAATCTATATGAAAGAAATAGCTGCATAATTGAAATAAAGGTCTGGCAAAATAAATTTAGAGATTGAAGAGATAAAAATAGCATAGTAAACGTTAAATAGCCTTGATCGTGTGTGTGAGTAGCTGTGCACACACACATGTGTGGTGGGGGAAACAGCAAAGCCTTAGGAGGGCATCCAAATCCTCAAAATTATAGCAAGGGGGGATTAGAGAAAAATATATTCAAGGCTATTTCAATAATATTAAACTATGTAGAATGTTAAGGAAGATTTGAGTTAACTGTGATAGAATCATGGACCCTCAGCAATTTCAGAGGTGGGCCAGCCAGTCAGTACTTGTCTATTGCCTTAAAAGCAACCTTAATGGATGGTTTTTCTAGGATTTGTGTAGTGATCCCTGCGCTTTTTTTTTTTTTTTTTTTTGAAGGTAAGGTGCAGGGAGGAATGTAGGCTAGTAGGCAGTGAGAGAGAGGAGAAAGAAGTATTTTTATATATTTTTTATTTCAGTTGTTCATCTTAGTTGTTGCTCCTGGACCCGGGTCCCTAACCTGTTTCCATGGATATATGTAGACTGCGTCCAGTAACCTTATTCAGTAGACCAACCGGGCACACCCTCACTGCTTTTTGAGGCAACTCATAATATTTTTCGACAGTGATAGCCGGGCGAAAGATCTTCCTCATGCTAAGTTCTAACTATAAGCTTGGTATGATTCTTCCTGTTGGTTCTAGTTTTGCTCTCTAGCCACATGGAAAAAATCTATTCCTGTTTCCAAATTAACAATCCCTGCCACTGCACACACACACTCATTTCCCTGCCCGACAATGTTCTCTCTTCTCTTTCCCAAGTGATACTTCTCAGGTCTTCAAACACTCCTCATGGCGCATTTATAGACTTCTTTGCTGAATATGTCATAGCTTATGAATATCATTTTAAAAAGGAAGTACCGTTAACTGAATATAGCCCAATGGCAAACATTCAGTAAAAAGAGATCAGTTTTGAAGGATTAGAACAAGTTTTGACTTCATGGTGAAGGAAAGGGACAAGAAGGGAAATCTTGAAATACATGCTTAGTTTTATTTTAATTGAGAAAAAATAAAACTCGAGAAGTTACTTTTTAGAAAAACAAAATAAACTAAGGAAGGTTAAAGAGAGTCTTTAAAATTTTCTTTTTTTTTTAATTAGAGAAAGGAAGAAAGCAGGAATGAAGGCAAGTAGGCAGGCAGACAGGAAGAGAGAAAGAGGAGGAAGAAACTTGTTTATTCACTTATTTAATTTATTTTGGTTTTTTCCCAGCTCCAGGGACCCGGGTTCTTGACTTTATGTAGACTATATTGCTGCAGCTGCAAACTTAATGCCCGAGCCACCAGGGTGGGCCTACATTTTTCTTTCATATTTTATTTGTGTATTGTTTGAAATGATAGAATTATTAACCCACCTCTCAAAACAGAAACTAGATGATTGCCGGCAACATAAGCTGTACACCATCTGTACTGTACTCCCTGTGCTGCCATTCTCACCATCTCTGTTACCACTAGCTTTGTTAAAGTGTCCGTCATCTCTCCTAGACTGTGAGTCTATGTCTTATGAGGGCTTTTCAAAGTTAATTTTGCTCTGTCATCAGAGCACCTGAGTTCTGATGAGTCAGCACTTCTTTTAGAGCTGTAATGATATCTTTGTATAGCCCATAATTTACTTTCAAGATAAAAGATTTTAAAACTCCTTTGTGTGGTGACTTCTCCTAACTGCCCAGATATTAATAATTTAGTGGTTCAAAAGCAGTGACAGTTTTTTCATTGACATTCTGAATTCAGTAAAGTAGGCAAATCAATATAAAGTATAGAATTCTAGAAAAAAAATTTTTTGACTTCTTTGTTTCAAAAAGGCATTTGGGGGTACACCCCTGCGGCTCACATGGCTAAGGGGCAGACCATGTAAAGCCCACAGATCATGGTTCATGACCTGAGGCCACGGGTTTTTAAAAAAGAAAAGGTATCTGAACTCTTTATGGTATTCATTAAGTTGTATTTAATGTAGGTAGAAATGACATATTTATCCACATGGTTCTGGATGCTTCCCCTCTGCTGGGCCTTGCTTTGGGCAGTTTCTAAGGAAAACTGAACTCTTTTACCCCCTCCTCTGAACTCACTTTCTGTTGATTTTTGTTGACATAGTCTGTTGTACATTTCTGAAAGGTTTGTTAAGTATTTTTCAAACATTTTACCTGCCTTAAGATCACATTCAGAAAGACAGAAGCTTATTTAGATAAATAGTATCCTAACATTTTGGTTTCTGGAATTCATGTTCTTGACCCCTCTGATGGTGAGCAGTAGTTACTTTGCTTCAGTTCATATGCAAATACCAAGTGCTTGGGGATAGCCTGGAGTAAGTCAGGTTTACCTTCTCAGTTCAGCTCCTTGTTCTCCTCTTATCTCATTTCATATACCTTAAATATCTTTGTTATGGCTTACCCTGGTGGCCTAGTGGGTTAGTCCACTGTGGCATGGTCTACATACATTCCGAGGTCCCCAGTTCAAGACCCAGGGCCAGAGGAGGCAGCCATGATGAACAACTTAAAAAAGAAATAGGGTGCTTCTTCCTCCTCTCTTCATGCCTACCTGCTCACCTCCATTCCTACCTATACCTTTCCTTTAGGGGGAAAGTAAAAATCTTTGTTATGGTGGTGTTTTGGAGATGGAAGGGGAAAATCTATATTACGATGGTGTTTATAGAATTGGGATTTGAAAAGGTATACTTGATATGGATGACAAGTGTCTATTATTTTGTTGTTGTTATGATTGCAAGGGATCAAGAGTGACAGTGCTTGACTTAAAATGGGCAGAGCCTTCTCTTTGCCTCTGTATAAAGAAATCCCAGTAGTATTTTTTTTTCTTGGTGCATTATATTATTTTATTCAAATGCCAGTCTGAACACATTGTGGTTCAAGAACACTCAGATAATAAGCCAGGCATAATCAGATATTAAAGATTGGTCTTCAAACATTTTAGCCAATGATACCCTGCTTGCCTATGATCTTGCTGACATAAAACCACATCTATACCACAGTGGCCACCAAGCTATTCATTAGTGCTTTCTTAATTGTGAGCTGCTTGAAGCTACAAGTTTTAGCACTATTGACTGTTTTTTTCAAGCTCTGAATAGCTGTAGGGATCTCAGCAAGGGCTGGAGGAACCAACTCAACCTTGGCTGTGCCAAAATATGCCTAATGGAGACTTTGAGTAAGTTACAGCACCATTTACGAGCATTGGGGCCTTCTCCTAAAGGTTACAGACAAGTTGGGCCATGGTTCCAGGATGGAAAATCTGTCTCCCTGAACAACTGGCTGAATCACTGGTACTTTTAGTTATTACAGCCTTCTACCCATTTCTTCCACCTTTCCCTACACATTGAAAAGCTCACTGAGTTTCTTTTTGTTTCCTATAGGAAAACCAGAACCACTGGTGTTCCATATTCCTCAGTCCTTTTTTGATGCTCTGCAGCAGAGAATATCTATAGGAAGTGCAAAAAAACGGCTTCCCAATTCCACCACAGGTATGGATATTTTTGTCAGAAATAGAAATAGATATCTTGACCTTAGAGGATTGTGTTTAGAAAATCATACGGAATTTTCAGGAATAGGACTTGTAGTCACATGCTCAGAGCTTAAAGCCTTAGTCTATAGACTCTTAGAATGATAATCTTCAGAGGACCCATACTTACTATGATAAGAGTCCATGGAAAGATTCAGAAAGCACAAACTTGGTAAAAAGAACAATAAAGTGTAATCAAAGTGCCCCTCAAGAAGTTGATTATTGTATATATATGACACAATTTCAACAAAAGCATTACAGGTTCCCGTTATTTGGGCTGGCTTCTTGGAAACATTTTAGAGTATATATCAAAAACAAAAACATGCTCACCCTGGTGGAGTAGCAGTTGGGCCTCTTTTCTCTGGCCGAGTGTGTCCCACATACATCTCAAGAATCCTGGTTTGTGTCCTGGAGCTGGGGAGAACAACCAAGATGAACAACTAAATAAAATAAGTAAAGTGCTGCTTCCTCCTCTCTTCCTGCCTTTCTCTGCTCATCTTCATTCCTGCACCTTTCCTTTAAAAAAGAAAGAAAATGAAAACAGTTGCAATTTTTGATGACGAAAGATTTATTTTTAGAGTAATTCTGAGGATTAGACACTTTTTTCTTTTTTTTTTTTTTCTTTTAGAGAAGAAGGAAGAGGGAGTAGAAAGAAGCATTCTTAAGGAAGGAGGAAGAGGAAGCACTTTTATTTATTTGTGCTTGTTCCTCGCCACCCTCCGTCCCTAGGTCTTGAACGCTGGTCCTTGGACTTTATGTGGTCTGGGCCCTAGACCTTGCTTTGGCACCGGAGAATGCCTGGAACATCTTTCAATTTTATTATTCTAGCACTTATTTCTTGGTTTTATCTTTCTACTAGAGATCTCAAGGTGTTAGGTGGTAAAAGAAAGTGAAAGAAAAGGAGGATGAAAAGACTGCTCAGTAGCAAATACTCCAAGCAATGACAGTTAGAAATCAGTGCTATTTCTTCAGTAAATTGTTACTTGATGATATAACTGTTAATCCTACTTTTAAGTAGTGCAAGCTATGAATCATAAAAATCACGGCCATAAAAATCTTTGTCCTTACAGCTTATCTGACTTTTGAGGCATTGTTAGTTCTTTCAACTTTAGACCTAATGCATTCATTTTAACCCACCCCTTAGCTATTTTTGAAGACCTTACAGTGACCTTTCTAATCCTGTAGGCTGAGGAATGGATTGACAGCCAGCCATGTTAGGAGGCTTAAACTCCATGTAATCATTTTAAGACTGTGATTTAACCTCTGATATATTTAAAGTTATAAGAAGCTGTTTTATAATGGAATCTTACACCTGTAGCTTTATCAAACAAATTTCTAAAGTAGCTAAAAATTAATCATATCTTGAAGCTTCAGGTAATTTATTTCTTAACCTTGGCCCTGGGGTTTAAAAAGAAGGCCTCGAACCTGTGTATAAATGCTTTACATGGTTTGTACCTTGGTCACCTGAACCACAGGGGTGTGCTAGCATCATAGATTTTATATCACAACAGTCCATATTATTTTAGTTGTCACATTTCTGCCAAACCATTTTTATATTTGCCTTTAGAATTTCTTTTTGAAAGTGCTAAGATTTGGTGTACCCTTAGTGGCCTCGTAGATAAGTCTGCCATCTCCGGCTGGTGTAGTCAGCTTATATCCCAAGACCCCGAGTTTGCGATCCAGGGCCCCAGGGAACAACCATGATGAACACTAAATACATTAGTACTTCCTCCTCCTATCTCTTCCTGCCTGACTGCCTGCTTGCCTTCCCAACCATGTCTGTACCTTTTCTTTAAAAAAAAAAAGTGCTTAGATTCTATAAGGAAAGAATATCACTGTACTGAACTCTAGACTGAGTATCAAATACAGTTAAAGAGAATGTTATTTTTGGTAGTCTAATTTTGTTCCCTTTTACTTTAAAGCATTTGTTCGGAAAGATGCCTTGCCACTGGGAACCTTTTCAAAGTATACCTGGCATATTACTAATATCCTGCAAGTTAAACAGATCTTAGATACCCCAGAGGTAAGAGTTTTTTCCAAGTTGTGGTAGGGGAAGAGAGGGAAGTGGGGGAAGTGTGTTCATACCAGAGTTACAGACACCGAAGATTCCATTTTGTCATATAAAGAGATCATTCGGAAATATTTGTGACTTTATAGTTTGAACTCTTAAGTTTAATGGGTATTTCTGATAGCTTGAAAAATTATTTTAAGGTGCATCCTGGTGGAGCAAGGAGCACAGACTGCATACTCTGGGTTCAAGTCCCGGGTCTAGGGGAAAGACAACCATTGTGAACAACTGAAAATGGAAATAAAGCAGAGTACTTCTTGCTCCTCTCTCTTCCTGTCTGCCTACTTAACGTTCATTCCTGCCTATACCTTTCCTTTAAAAAAAAAAAATAAATAGTATGTTAAATTGGTATGTTCTTTTTCTCTTTGAGATCAGAAAATAGGGATGACTTTTCCTGTAAATTCAGTAATGATACTCTACAAGCTATGGTGAACTCTAGAATGTATATAAATAAGTATATAAATAACGTGAGATGATAACTTGTTGAAGTCAGTGGAACCAGCGCAATTAAACTCCCCCCAAGCTTCAATTTAGTTCTCATTAGAGAAATGACCTTAATGTGCATTTTTTAGATTTTTTTCATAAGGGAAATATTAAACATTAAAAACTTTTTTCAAACATCTTAAAAATTTGAGGATTATTCCTTTACGATATAGCAGAATATTATAGAAAATTCAGAATAATATGGTTTGATACATTAAGATTAGTTTCAAGGCATTGCTTTGGTCAGAAAAAAGAATAAAAAGTTTCGTAGAATGGAACTTACCTGTGAACCCTAGGAAAAGCCTATGTTAACACTGAAAATGCTTGAAGAACTTGTTTAAATGCAGAATGTCATAGAAGCCGCTTCCAGCCTGGAACGAGTGGCATTCAAGGAGGTGCTGAAGCAACACAGAGCAAAGTCAAGGGAGGGAAGAGAGCCAGTAACCATTAGGATTCTGTCTCTTGGGCATCATTTACCTCTGTCACCTCGTTTACTCCCCCAACCATGTGTTGGTATTCATTGCATTTTACAAATGATAAGCAGACCATCAGAGGTTCAGTAGCTTGCTCACCCCACTGTGTAATAAAGACAGAATTCAGCTCAAGTTCTGTCTAACTCAGTTCCAAGTAAAGCACAGAGAGTGTGAGGTCAGCTGTAAGTGCTATCAGTAGCGTTTTTAGGAGAAGAATGCCTGCTAGCAGTGGAGTATAGAAAAGAATACAATGGGTTTATATCAGGTTTGTACCAGTAGCATTCATATAGCATGAAGGTGTTAGTGATTCAGTTTATATATATGGTTTAGTTAGGGTTCCAATTAAAATTGTAGAAAAAGGATACACCCTGATGAGGTAGAGGTTGGGCGCAGTCCACGTACATCCCAAGGACCCGGGTTTGTGTCCCCGGGGCCTGCACAACAAGCAGGATGAACAACTAAATAAAGTGCTCCTTCCCTCTCTCCCTGCCTGCCTGCCTCTGCTCTCCTTCATTCCTGCCTGCACCTTCCTTTAAAAAAAATTACAGAAAAAAAGTAAAGCCATCAATGATATAAGGGGAGAAAAGACAAATTCATTAATATAATTTACTTGAAAATACAAAGGGAAGTTTTAATTAGTTTGAGTGTACTTAATAAGAAAGAATGAATAAAAATCTATTGTCTAGAACTGAGAATATCAACCAGGAAGGAGGTGGCGGGCAGGAGCAAGTGGTGGTTTGGTCCAGTGGACAGGGGTGAAAGACTTCTGGTAATTTGTTGGTGGGAGTGGTGTGTTGTCATATATTTGATGAATGGGGAACCTCCATGTTTGGGCTTATTACTTTGTAAATCAGAGTTAACTCAATAATAATAAAAGATCAATTATCATCTAAGTGTCTGTCTACTTTGGGAATTTTTCCTTTCTCACTTTTCTTGCTATTGTCTCTGTGCCCAGATGCCCTTGGAAATCACCCGGAGTTTTATCCAAAACCGGGATGGGACTTATGAGCTGTTTAAATGCCCTAAAGTGGAGGTAGAGAGCATAGCAGAAACCTATGGTCGTATAGAAAAGCAACCTGTGCTGCGACCCTTGGAACTCAAAACTTTTCTCAAAGTTGGTAAGTGTGAATTGATGATTTCAGTAGTTTTTTTTTTCCTCTGAGAGCCCTAGACCTTAGATCTGACCTTAAAGAGGACACATTTATTTATCTTGTAAAGGCAATCCTGGTTTTGTTTCATTTGAGCCAGTGCTTTTTTGAAAAAAAGAGGAAAGGTGCAGGCAGGAATGAAGACAAGCAAAGGCAAACAGGCTGGAAAAAAAGAAGCAGCATTTTATTTATTTTACGTGGTTGTTCATCTTTGTTGTCCCATGCCGGCCACAGAACATGAACCCAGGTCTTTGGGATATATGTGGCTTGTTCTGACTGGAGGTGGAGGATTTTTTTGCTAGATTACCAGGGCATGCCAAGATAATATCTTAATTATTAATTATTTCCTAACCTAACTTATTTAGGATATTTTTTAGGATACATTTCTATAACTGAAGCCCCACCTTGTAACTCAGGCAGCTCAGGTACAGGATATGAAAGCGATGGATCAGGGTTTGAGATCAGTCACCAGGGGCCAAACAAAAATGCTTTATTCCCCCTTTGAGGCTCAGGTAGTGAAAGCACAAAGCTGTGCACTCAGGTTCAAGACCTGGAACCGGGGATGGAAGATAAACAATTTTCTGAAAGTGAAATTGGAGGGTTAAAGGATATATATTCTTTCAGGGCTTTTTGACTGTTTTTGTCACACTGTGTTCCAAAAAGACTGTAATATTTATATAATTTACTCCTGCCAGCCATCTATGAAAGTTTCTATTTTTATAATCTTTGTTGATATGATAGGCAAAAAATGTTACCTCATTCTTTTAATTTGCACTCCCCTCAGTATTAATGAAAGTAAACTATATTAGTCACTTGTATTCGATTAATTACTTTTCTCAGCTATTTTTAACTGGGGTATTTGTATAATAACTTAATAATAATGACAGCTGTAACAAGTAGCTCTTATCTTAATGATCATTTACTCTGCATCAGGTATTATTTTAAGTGTTTACTTGGATTAAGTCATTGAATGCTGATCAGCCCACTAAGATGTAGGTTCTGTAGTCTCCGTTTACAGATGGAAAAACTGAGGTGGAGACAGACGCAGTCACCTGCCCAGTTTTACACAGCTAGAAAGTGGTGCAGCTGGCTCTCATGCATAGGCATTTTTGGACTCGATCCTGCATGCCTAGGCGCCTAATTCTCACCTATCTTTCCACTACTAACGAGACTGTAAGCTATTTCAGGGCAGTGAGCTATGTCACTCTTGTTCATCACTGTACCCTGAGAGAGCAGTGCCTGGTCTATACTAGGTACTCAATAAAGACCTACTGAGTGAATGCACGCCTGTCAACCCTCATTTTAATTACCTTAGCTTTGTGATCCAGCTGCTACAGATCCCTTTCATATCTCTAATTGTGCACTTATTCTTCTAGGACAAATGTAGAATTGATCCTTGTTTTGTCAATTTCTTATGAATATATTTCTTCATATATGTTTCTGCTGCTCTTTTTTTTCATTTTGGTAACTTTGATTTACAAAATAAGTTTAGCAGTACCAGTTCACTTTTTTTTTTAAAAAGATGTAGGCAGGAATGAGGGTGAGAAGGCAGGCAGGCAAAAAGGAAAAGGAAGCATCTTTATTTTATTTTATTTTTATTTACTTTTTCACGCTGGTTGTTTCCCCCTGAACCCAGGATTCGAACTCAGGGATATGTGGCTTGCTCCTTTGTAGGTGACTGACCTAACCGCTGCTCCACTAGGGTGCACCCCCAGTTCACTCTTCATCAATATATAACACCACATACACAATCGGATTTTCACTAGTCCTCCACCACAGTCCATTGGACCCCCAACCACCCACTTCTTCTCTGGTAGCCTCAAGTCTCTTGTCAATGTCCAAGGGTTAGTTTTAGTTTTGTCTTTTTGTTTACTTTGTTTCTTTATATTCTATATATGAGTGAGATCATCAGTATTTGTCTTTATCCTTTTGACTTATTTTACTTATTAAAATTCCTTCACATTTCATCCATGTTGTTGCAAATGGCAAGAATTGTTTTAGTAGCTGAGTAGTATAGTTTTTCATTGAATTTAGCACATCTTCTTTATCCAGTTATCAGTGATGGGCACTTCTGTTTCCATTCTTTGGCTGTTGCAAATAATGCTGCAGTGAACCTAGGTGTACACATATCTTTTTTTATTATTGTTTTTTTATTGTAGTAATTATTCTACACATTAAAATAATTCCCTGTGTATAGGTTCCCCATTTCTTAGATATATTTCAGCACACCATGCCCTCCACCAATCACCAAGTGTTCTTCCCCACTGTTCAGTGGGCTCCACCACCATTTGCCCCCGCCCATCACATTCCCTTTTGGTAACCTGTTCTGTTGCAAATGTTTCAGAGTTGGTTATGTTTCATCTGTTCCTTGTTTGGATTATTCACATTCCACCTATAAGTGAGGTCATCGGTATCTTTCTTCTTTCGCCTTGTTTCATTTAGCATAATCCCCTCTAGTTCCATCCATGTTAATTCAAATGATAGGGTTTCATCTCCTCTAAGGGCTGTGTAGCAGAAAGTTGGATTATGCCTTTTAATCTACTCAGCCACTCTGCATTGTTTGGTGAGTTCAGTCCATTAACGTTTAGGGTAATTATTGATATATAGCTGCTTAGTGTCATTTTATAACTTGTCTTTTGTATTTTGCGCCACATGATGACTTTGTTCTCTTTCCCTTTTTAGGTCGCAGTTATGTTTTGATTGATTTCACCTTTTATTTTCTTCTTTGCTTTCTTCCTGAGGATGTGTGTTGAGGTTACCCTGAAGTTAGCATGTACAGTTCTGTTTCCTACCTAATTTAATTTGAAAGTATATTAGTTTTCCATTCATTCTAACTATTCACATTTTTGTTCTCTTCCTCCCCACTTTTAATATTTGCTGTTTTACTGTTTTTCTATGTGTTTTCTTTATGCTTTATAGAGCATCCTTTAATATTTTTTGCAAAGCTGGTTTTGTGGTGATGTACTCCTTTAACTTTTGCTTGTCAAAAAAGGTTATCATTCCTTCAGTTCTGAATGATAATCTTGCCAGATATAGTACCCTAGGTTGAAAATCCTTTTCTTTCAGCACTTTGGATATATTATGCCATTCCCTTCTGGCCTGTAGAGTTTTATTTGAGAAGTCTGCTGACAATCTTATGGGGGCTCCTCTGTATGTGACATGTTTTTCTCTGACTGCTTTAGTAGTCTTTATCTTGCATTTTTGACATTTTGATGATGATGTGTCTAGGTGTATTTCTGTTTGGGTTTCTTTTATTGGGAACTCTTTGAGCTTCCTGGATCTGGAGACTTGCTTCATTCTTCAAATCAGAAAAGTTCTCATCTGTTATTTCTTCAAATATGGTTTTTGCCCCCTTTTCTCTCTCTTCCTCTGGGACCTCTATGATGCAAATATTGTTCCTTCTGATGTTATGCTAGAGGTCTTGAATGCTGTCTTCTTGTTTTTTTTTTTTTTTTTTTTTTTTTTTTTTTTTTTTTTTTTTTTTTTTTTTTTTTTTTTTTTTTTTTTTTTTTTTTTTTTTTTTTTTTTTTTTTTTTTTTTTTTTTTTTTTTTTTTTTTTTTTTTT